>NW_021026159.1:700613-773113 GCF_004153795.1 Camellia sinensis
AGCTCGCGGCTATTTCTTCTGGTGACGTCTAGTCGATGCCCCGGATGAGGGAGTGGAATGCATTGATCCATTCCAATTCGTGCTTCGCATTTGGCTTGATACCTTACTGCTTAGAGGATGTCGAGAGCTTTCAGCCCTTTGTTGTTAGCTCCAGTTATGCCTTTTTCTGGCAGGTAGAGTGTGGGACACTCAAACCACGCTGAAATCGTGAGAGGAGGTCCAAAACAACCCACCCAAGCGCACATACAACGCAACCTGAGATAAATTCCAAACATGCTAAAATCGCGTAAGGAAAAGGGACACTCAAACCATGCTGAAATCGTGAGAAGAGGTCAAAACAACCCACCCAAGCGCACATACAACGCAACCTGAGATAAATTCCAAACATGCTAAAATCGCGTAAGGAAAAGGGACACTCAAACCATGCTGAAATCGTGAGAAGAGGTCAAAACAACCCACCCAAGCGCACATACAACGCAACCTGAGATAAATTCCAAACATGCTAAAATCGCGTAAGGAAAAGGGACACTCAAACCATGCTGAAATCGTGAGAAGAGGTCAAAACAACCCACCCAAGCGCACATACAACGCAACCTGAGATAAATTCCAAACATGCTAAAATCGCGTAAGGAAAAGGGACACTCAAACCATGCTGAAATCGTGAGAAGAGGTCAAAACAACCCACCCAAGCGCACATACAACGCAACCTGAGATAAATTCCAAACATGCTAAAATCGCGTAAGGAAAAGGGACACTCAAACCATGCTGAAATCGTGAGAAGAGGTCAAAACAACCCACCCAAGCGCACATACAACGCAACCTGAGATAAATTCCAAACATGCTAAAATCGCGTAAGGAAAAGGGACACTCAAACCATGCTGAAATCGTGAGAAGAGGTCAAAACAACCCACCCAAGCGCACATACAACGCAACCTGAGATAAATTCCAAACATGCTAAAATCGCGTAAGGAAAAGGGACACTCAAACCATGCTGAAATCGTGAGAAGAGGTCAAAACAACCCACCCAAGCGCACATACAACGCAACCTGAGATAAATTCCAAACATGCTAAAATCGCGTAAGGAAAAGGGACACTCAAACCATGCTGAAATCGTGAGAAGAGGTCAAAACAACCCACCCAAGCGCACATACAACGCAACCTGAGATAAATTCCAAACACGCTTAAATCGCGTAAGGAAAAGGGACAAAAGGAGAAACATAGGGAAAATCCCCGTGTTTCGAAAAGAAGAAGAGACATAAGGATGTATCCTCACGTCTCTAAAAAAGAAGGAAACATAGGGACGTATCCCTGTGTTTCGGAAATGAAGGAGCTCTCAGCGTAGCACACGCGAGAAAGGAAAGAGAAAATCTCTCAGCGTAGCACACGCGAGAGAGGAAAAGGAGAACCTCTCAGTGTAGCACACACGAGAGGGGAAGGAGAAAATCTCTTAGCGTAGCACACGCTAGAGGGGAAAGGTACCAGTCAAACTGGATCGGAACTTCTCTGAATGAACAGTACATGCAATACTGTGCATAAATGAGGAAGAAACTCTAAAGGTAGAATGCAATACAATGCATGATGTTTAATGAAAGCAATAAACAAACAAAGCGGCGCTTTAGAAAGCACCTCACAGGGTGAGTGGCGGTAAACCGCTCTGCTCCGATTGGGATCTCCCCTCATGTTCTTCGAACACTTACCTTCAACTCGCAGCACAAACGTCCTGAAATGCTGACAAGGAGCAACGTTTGTTGGGGAAACCACAGATGTCGTTTTTCTTCCTGATCATACTCAGCACTTTCCCTATTCTTCAACGGGGTGATAGACTAGGTTGATTCAGTATCCAGAATCGAGACACGTACCTGCTACCTCAACCTATGGGGCTTCCATACAGATTTCAAGCCGGGGATACCCCCCTGGGTATTCAAACCAGACTTTAGCCTCGGAAATTCTAAACCTTTAGGTCCTAGGCTACAACTATTCGAACTCTAGTTTCCATCATCGCAATTAACCTCCTAGGAACTCATTGCAAACACAGCCAAGATGCCTCTGGCAGGAATTGGTACTCAGGGAGAGCACTTCTGATCGCCATTTTGGCATAGAAACAGCTGACACAATATTTCGTTTGTTTTGAAAACACAGCCCTTACAGCACACTGCTCATTCTGAACACACAGCCCATCACACAGTACCCAGTTTATTCTGCGCCCGGCTTATTCAACGCACTGCTCACTCTAAACCCATGGCTCATAACATAGTACTTGGTTTATGCTGCACACAGCTCATACTGAATATACGGGATGTACAACAGTCGAAACATACTCAGATGCCCTGAATTTTCCCTCTTTTCTTCTATTTCGCAGTCCGAAACCCATAGAGCTGCAAATAGGTCCTAGTTTCACTGTTCTGACGCGACCTGGGTCGAACCCTGCGATTTTACGAGAGAACAAATTCTTGTTTTGCACAAATATGGAGAACGGCGCAGCACTCCGAGCACGAAATGATTTATTTTTGAAATTGAAAGGTGAGTTCTTAACCAGGTATTGAGCCTACGACTGAACACAGTCAAAATGACTCAACAAAGACAAACAAGAGGTAAACAACCTAAACACAGAGCAAAACTCGAAACGACTCAAAACAAGATTCGAGACAAACAAAACAACAAACACGACACTCAGACGCATTACAAAGGCGAGAGACCTCTTAGCTCGCGAAGAGCCAGTTTCTCCGGGTATTGTTTCCCACCCTTTTCTTATTTGTGATTCCATCACTCGGCCCTCAGGCTCTGTTTTTCTGAAAAAGCTCTTTTCTCACTTTTTCTCTCATCGCACCTCTCTCTATTCTTCAATCTCTCATTTTCAATCCCTCCCCCTAGGTGATTAATGGATAAACAAGGTAGTTGTGGATTTATGCCCAACATTACTAGCTCGCGGCTATTTCTTCTGGTGACGTCTAGTCGATGCCCCGGATGAGGGAGTGGAATGCATTGATCCATTCCAATTCGTGCTTCGCATTTGGCTTGATACCTTACTGCTTAGAGGATGTCGAGAGCTTTCAGCCCTTTGTTGTTAGCTCCAGTTATGCCTTTTTCTGGCAGGTAGAGTGCCTTTTTTTGGCAAGTATGTTGACAACGGGGAAAAGATAGAACACCTGACTCAACTGCGCCCCTAGTTCATTATTTTGACCATTTTTTGTTTGGTTTTTTTTACTAAAACAATTTTGATCAATATGAGAGTTAGATTAACATACTTGTCCAACTTTTTGATTTGAAATCATGCAAGTCAGGCTATGAGCACTGAAAATTTTCCTTTTTGGGTCCAAGAAATGGTCCAGTTTTAGAAAAATGGAATAATTTTTGAGAGAATTAGTCAACTTCATTAAAAATCCTCAAAAACTATTTTTGCAAATGGCCCCTGCTTGACCAATACGGAATTTACCCTTGAGATGCACAACCTCAAATCCAAAACAATGAAAAATTGCCCCTTGCCTGAATGGCACCGCAGCACTCTGAATGGCATCGAAAAGTTGCCCCATGCTTGAATAGTACCGCAGCACTGCACGGCAACAGAAAGTTGCCCCTAGTCTGAATAGCGCCGCAGCACATGGCAACGAGTCCTCACAGTGACAATTATCACCGAATTCTTGGATACAGAGAAGACAAAGATGATCAGAATCATTACATGGACATAGTCGATTTGGAAGTGTTTGTGTCTGGACTTCAGAATAAAGTTGCCTACGTATCCCAAACATGGGAATCAAGCCTTACGTAGTTCCGGTTAAGGTACACTCTGGTATTAACCTCTCCTTTTGCGCTCTAACTTTTCCCAAAGCCGCCCTTCCAGGTTTTCAACCTTGTGAGCTTTGTTTTTCTTTTCTTTTCATTTCATTTCTTTTTTTTGTCATTTTCTTCATTTTTCTTCTTTTCTTTTTTTCAATCTTTGCATTTTTTTTCTTGCTCTAACTTTTGCCTGGGTCGCCCTTCCGGGTTTTCGGCCCAGCGAGCCTCTCAAGGGTAAAAGTGTAGCTTTGTCCATGTCAAATGGTTTTGAGATCTCGATGCCATCTGAATCTAGGAGAGTGGCTGTTGTTCGCTGATGATGTAGCAGTCCATCCAATGGGGGCTGAATTTGCCCCTAGTGTTGTGGATAGGAACTCAGTTGTCCTTTGGCAATACTTTCTTCTTTCCTCCTTTCTGGGATTTGGCATTCTTGTCGATCTTCGTTAGCTTGTGAAATGTCCCAATTTTTTTACTCTTCGAGCACATCTGACATTTTTGCGTCTAGTTCAAGGGCTATTTCTGATCCAGCTTTGCAAGCTTTCTTTTGATCATACCTAACCTTCTTGCCCCTAGTTCGAGGGCTGCTTCGAATCTGGCCTGGCGGGCCTCCATTGATGGTTGATCATTGAACATTCTGAATCCAAGTCCAAGGTTTGAAAATGAAAGGGGACGAGTCTCGAGGCCAAGAACGATCCTTGGCTACAAAATCTCAAGAGCGATTCCACACAAGTCTTCGCAGAACCACGCAAAACATTTTTTGGAATCTTTTAAAAAAGTGACAAGTCGCTCGAGCTGAGGACAATGTAGAACCAATCTGGATCAAGCCAGGATCCTTCTCAGTACTCATATTTAACAAACATGATCTCATTCATTAAGGGCTCAGCACGCCTCTCTTTCTCTCAATTGATCAAATTTTACAAAACCCGAGGAATTCCTTCCTCTTTGTTTTCACTGCAGTGTTCAAAGAGTTTTGAAAAAGCTTAGGTCAATGCAATGATTTCAAGGTACAGAAGAGCAAGTGAAATGCACTGTTATTTCATTCAAACTTGCTGGCACAATAGGTTCAAGATAGCAACAAACATAAAAGCGTGAAAACAACCGTTGTTTTATTCAGATCTTCTGGTGTAACTGGCTCCACGGCAGAAACAGACTCAAAAGAAAGGGAAAAGATAATCACAAAAGAGACAATGACGTCCGAGGTAACAACCCCGGAATCACCCGACTTCTATACAACAGGATTGACTCGATACAACAAGACAGACCTTTAAGCAAAAAGACTGACTCCAAACAAAGAGACAGATTCAAACAAAACCAAAGAACTGACTCAATACCCGATTCAGAAACTACAAAAGCTAGCATTCGCAAATGCTCAAAACAGTGCGTGCCATACCCCACATCTGAAGTAAACCTAGAGCCACTCGTAGGTGGACCAACCCTTGATCACATACTTGTATTATCCTCGAAGTCCACCAACCCGGTGCCGATGGACTTCGCTGAGCTAGGTGGAAGGATGACTTCATTGTCAATCAGATCCTGTACTTCGTGGCGAAGTCAGAAGCAGTTGTCGGTGGTATGACCAATCTGTTGATGGTACGCGCAGTACTGGGTAGCATCATGTGAGAGAGGGAGGTTACTCGGAAGAGGCCGAGGTTCAAGAGGTTCGAGATGACCTTTTTCGGTAAGGATTCGAAAAGCCTTAGACAAAGGCATGTAGAGGGCATAACAGACTCTGCGCCCTCGGGGCAGATATTTCGAAGTCTGTGGACCTTTGCTGGACGTGCTAGCAAAAGGATCGGCAGGTGCTGCCTTAGCTCTCTGATCTTTTCCAGGAGTAGGGTTAGGATTGGAAGGAACTGTTCCGGTACGACGGTCCCTATCCCGATTTTCCCTCTGGCTTGAACTGCTCCCGGTCTGAGTGGGGAAGATGTCATCCACAGTCTTAGCCACAACTGCAGGTACTTGTTGCTTATTCAACCCCCCAGCTTTCAGAGCCTCAATGCTTGCTGAAGTTCATCATAGGGATCGGTGTCCACCTTCATCTTGTTATTTCCACTAGCCTCAGCTTGGTGGAAGGTTTGGGTTGCTTGATCAGAGTGAAGCCTTGTTGTTGTCGATATGTCATTGCCGGAGTTTGAGACAGCTTCAGGTTGACTGAGCTCAATTACAATTTGCCCCAGTAGCGGAGGTTCCTCAGGCATGAAGTTCCCGGCATATGATGTGGTTGGTGGCGGAGCCGGCATTCTGTAGGCTAGGTTAGCCACGCATCTTTGAAGATCACCGATCATTCCTATTAGCTCAATAGTGGTGGGTTCACGAGCATGGAAGAATTGGGGTTCCCAAATCGGATGCGTAGCAGGTGACCTAGGTGCGTGTGGTACTTCGACGTCAGTCTCGCCCTTCAAGATGATTCCATGGTTTAACGCGGCTGCCATAACCACAATCTCCTCTGAATTTTGTGTCATCGTAAGTCCACTGAACTAAATGGAGGTGATGGGACTGGTGACTAACGGATCAAAAGTCTGCCTTGCCTCAGCGAAGGAGAACACTGGCTATTCTAAACTAAATCTCTAAACTGAAAGAGAAGACAAGGAGCATTTCAGCCCAATTTCATTAGAACTGACATAGGCATAGCTGAATAAATGTACTCTACTACTAATCACTGTTCCCCAAAATCACTGCCCCAAATCTGAATCTGATACCCGCAGATATAACTGATTCTCAAAACACTGATGCCCTCAGGCCTGATGCCCAAACTTGCAGACTGATATACGCAACCCTGTACAGACACACTTTAAAAGCACATAGCAAGCAAGTGAGAGCCAAAACACCCCTATGTTGGGGTAGGGTTTTCATGTCCTAGTTTCATCAAGAGCTAGGGTTTCACTACGCACACAGCGATTTCAAACAACCTACAATCGGGTAAGCAACCTATCCTAGTTTGGAATGGTCACTACGGATTCCGAATATGCACTAGGTCAAATGGTCAAAAAGGGTGCCTCGGTAAAAACTGAGGTTTGTGTTCCCGTCGTAGCAGAGCCCGCAACCGGTCAGCTTTATGGCACGCTTCTCAAAGCATGCCTCCAACAAACCGTTCAGGAATAACATATGAAAAACACGGTGTCCTAGGTGCACAAATGCACATGCAATGCAAAGAAACACATAAGTGTAATCAAAACAAGATATCATGAGTTCGAGTCAAGTTTTCTAACTCTCCAATAGAGTCGCCAGAAATTATGGACGCGCCCTCGGGGGGCTTATGCTACCACAGTTCGGACTCATTTGTCATGGTTCTTAATCTGATCTTGCAAAGTGCAATGCAAGGCTGATAAATCACCAAAGAGTCCAAAGCTGGCAAATCATTTTTGGAAAATAGATTTTTAAGAAAGAAGTGCCAAACATGGACTGCTTTGCCAGATACAGAGTCGCCACCTAACTATTTATTTTGGGGGATTTAGGAAACCCTGACTCGTTGCCTAAGGCCACGTGTCCGTCATCACCAAAGTTGCCTCGGCTCAGGAACTTGGGTACGATTGGGGAAGGTCATCTATGAGCACCCCCGCTCGCCCAATCAAAGATCGGCCTGTACTAAGCATGATATTTTGTCTTTGAAAATACATGTGTTCTTATTCCGATTAATTAGCTAGAATTACTATGTGATGCGCACAACACACAAGTATAGACTAGAACGCCTAATTTGGAACAAAGGATCGCATACTCGTTTATTTGGAAACTGGTTTGAAGTTTGCTACTCGCAAGTAGGTTAAAACACGGATTTCAATGAATTGTTCCAATACAAGTAATCCAACCTTCACCCACAGGCATTCAGATAGCTATATCATATAAGCAATTAGCCTCATGGTAAGCATGCTATTATGACAACACTTACACTCATGCAAGATGCTAAAGCATAAAAGCTTACCTAGTACTCTGAGCCAAAATAATAGCTAGTTAGAAATCAATGCATGATCCTAGCTATGTTAAGATGGCTAATGCAACACATGCAAATGCAACTAGAAATAGGCTCGGCTATTCTAAGATAGCATATGAGATGCAACAATTGATACATGTATTCAAGTTGGAATTGAAATACGATGCAGTTAGTATGATGCGCCGAGCCCGATGCATGCAATACAGATGAATGATGCAAACATGTATAGCATAAGGATGCTAACTGAAATATGCCATAAATCTAACCATCGTAAGCGGTTAAATAAAAAGAAGAAAGAAATGGAGGTTTGGAAGAGATGCATCACACAAATGCATGCTTATTACAACAATTGGCTCTCTCGAAAGAGAGACTGAAAGAATAATACAAATTAACTAATTAACTAACTAACAAGCAAATTAATTAATTACACAACACTTAACTAATTAAGCAAATTAATTAAGCTACAAAAACGGTAAAGTGGCCTCGAGAAGAGGAACAAATGCATGCTTGGTCGGTTTCGCTTGGAAATCCGTTGCAATGCCACATATTGCCTCTGTTTGCATTGTTTTCCTCCTCTGAAAACTGCACAAGTCCCAAGTGCGCTCCCAAACCAATCCCTAAACACTGTGGGATGTCACCGGCCAGGGTGGGGAGAACACCAGCCACTGGAAAATGGTTATCGACTATTTGTAGAGTCATCGGCTAGATATTGGTGGCTGACCGGCACTGAAGGTGGTCGACCGGCCAAGTATTCCAGCAGAATCCTGTTTTGCTGCAACAGAGGACAAACAGAGCATGGCAATGCATTTTCAAGGCAATGTGTGCACAACCACCCTCCCTATCATGTTATGAACTCAAGGGAGTATGGTTCTCGACCCTCGGGCCACCAATCACGCATTTCGATGCATGATGGCCAAAGGAGCCAAGTGTGCAACTTCGATATCAAATGAAAGGCATACAAAACACATAAAGGGGCCTCCAACCTCTATCATGGTTGATCAAGAGGCAAGGGATGCATACACAATGCTATGCAACCTAAGCATGCAAGCAAACTAATGCAACATGAGCATGCAAGAAACAATGCTATACAAGGCAATTAGCACATAACAATATGCAAAGATAAGCATGCAAACAACATGTCATAGACCAAGTATACAACAAGGAACAATTGAACTAGCATGCTACAACATGCAATTTACCAAATCTGCAACAAGCATGTGACAATATGCAAGGAAAGCATGCAACAACATGCGGGGATGGTCTTAAACCAAGATGGATAGCCTTCAAATAGGTCCAAATCAGTGGCCCAAAATGCTAAGGGATAAGGGACAAAATCACAAGCAAACATGCATGTTAATTGGCCTAACACTTAAGCATCAAGGGCAACTTTTGAGAACACTTAAAAGGAATAAAAAGCATTCAAATGTAGCAACATTACATGCTCTGAAATGAGGCTAGGAGTGATGCCAAATCAACTAAATCAAACAAGTGTAGCATGCAAGGTGGCCCAAAGCTTAAGGCTAGTGAAGGAACTTGAACCAAAGCTACACAAAACAAAGGGGATATGATGAGCATGACTCAAAACAGTCCTAAAGCATGGTAAAGTAAGCCTAAAACATGCAATGACCAAAGCCAAAACAAGCTACACCTAATACAACCAAACATGGCATGATTTAAGCAACCAAAAACAGAGTTATGGCATGTCAAAATGAGCCCAAAAACCCACTTAGATGGCATCCTAAAGACCTAAGCATGATGACATACGCAGTGGCAAATTCATGAGGCACAAAACACAAACCCTTTAAAACATCAAAGGAGCGATAAGTGCAAGTATTCAAACATACTATATGGAGTGAAATAACATTATAAGTGATGCCAAACCACTGAAATGATCCAAGTAGAGCATGCTAGAGGATTCAACACTCGAAGCCTACAAGCTAGATTGTATGGTAGCTATAGAAAATGGATGGCCAAGACAACCAAAATCAGACCTCAAGCATACCAAAACATGGATAAAAACTTCTGGAAGTCGAGCCAAAATCATGCTAAAAAGACATGTTACAACATGAGACATGTTGCAACATGATGCATGTTAAGGCAAATCAAGAGATTACAAGACAAGTATATGGTGCATGCAAGAGACCACTAAACCAACTTTGGACAGAGGTAAATCATGGAAAAATAACACCAAATTCCAGCTAAGACATGGCTAACATGGACTTAACAAAGGTGCTCACATATGAGGCAAATATGACAAGTATTGAAGACAACAAGGAGAGGGGATGACCCTCTCCTTTTTAGGACCTCAAAACACCATCCCCACCACTGAAATCCTGGATTTCTGTGGTGAGAAGGCCAATACAAGGTGGTCCCAGAGCTCACAAGAAGGGCACAAAAATGAGGCCAAACAAGGCCTAAGAGGGGGTAAACAACCCCAAACACCAAAGTGATCTTAAACAACTATTTAAAACGCTTAAAAACAAAACTTTTTATCAGTTATAAGTTAAGCTTAAAAATAGAAGCAAGATAGGCTAAAAACTTAAGCAAGAAAGGGGTATCTAAAGGTAAGAAGGTCACCCTTGTAGAACCTCTTCAAGAACAAAGCTCCTGCAGGTTTTCTGAGTTTAAACCAACCCAAGAACACTGAAATCAACTTCCTAGTACCTCAGCAACCAAGGATGGTGTTCTAGTGTGTGTTTGTGTAAAATACTTTTGGACACAAAACAAAGCTAAAACAAGAAGAATAGATATAACACTATATCTATCCTCTCAAGAACAAATTTTCTGAACCTCTGAGGAGGGAGGAGGAGCTCCCTCTTTATAGAGTCTCAAATTCTAAAGCTTCTAAGGGAAGCTAAACAAGAGGCAAATCCCTCCATACACGTGTATGGAGGGGGTTAATTATGGGTACCAGTTGTGCCAGCTGGCACAAAATATCTGCATAAAGCAGATGAACAGGGTTCGGCCAGCAAAAATGGCCGATCGACCAACACAATGGCCAACTGACTAAATATAGTGTCGATCGGCCAACACTCTTGGCCGATGGAAAGAAAGAGGGGCCGATGGCTTCAAGCCTTGGCCGGTAGGGTGTAGGGATGGCCAACAAGCCACTTTCTTCCCTTAGAAGCAAAACACAAGTGTTTGGTCCACAACCAAGCACAAAACAGTCAAGTTGAGAGATCTTGAGGCAAGGCGCGTAGCCGAGACCTCCGAGAACTCAGAACGAACATAAACATGGATGATCATCGAGTGTTCAAACGATGACGTCCAAGTCTTGAGGATGGTCAAAAATGGGGTGTCTACCCATTGTTTTCCCCTTTAAAAAGTTGTCTGGCCAAATGATTTTTTGTTTGGCCAAACACTTTTTTGTTTAGCCGGATGATTTTTTGTCTGGCCAGATGATTTTTTCAGGTAACAGAGCAGTTTTAGAAAATTCGGCATTTTCTTCAAATTTTACACAAATATCTTAGATATTTTGCCTTTGAACTTCCTCTGCAAGTTTCTCATATACTTTCTTTGTCTCAATAGTCTATAAATACACCTCTCCTTCTTCATTCCAAAGGGTTACAAAATTTTGTTTACACCCACCTCATCTTTAATCTTCTTCTCCATTTTCTTCACTAATACACCATCTAAAACTCCATTAAAGTTAAAATTAAGGTTGAAAAATATTTCTAAAAGG
Source organism: Camellia sinensis (assembly GCF_004153795.1). Taxonomy (NCBI): domain Eukaryota; kingdom Viridiplantae; phylum Streptophyta; class Magnoliopsida; order Ericales; family Theaceae; genus Camellia; species Camellia sinensis. Next base: position 711,998 of record NW_021026159.1, read on the forward strand.
TTACAAAAATATTTCTAAAGGCTAAGAGACTTGTTTGAGAGCCCAACTCTTACACTTCATCTTTAAGCTCTATTTCTCTTACACCAACCATTAATACTCCAATAAAGCTTGACTCCAAGCTTCTTGCTAAGGATCCTAAGAACTTTAAGCCATATCTAAAGGACCTTGAGGGTGCCAAGAAAGAGTTTGACAACCAAGAAGTTCACCCTCTTTCAAGAGGTGAAACATTTGAACATTTTCTCATATTTTCTCTCTTGTTCTTTATCTTTAAACTTTGTTTTCATTATGTAACTGTTGTAAAGATATAACAAGTCCTCATGGATGTGAAAGCGGTAGATTTAGCCACTCATCCATTGAGTTGATAGCTTTTCCTTTATTTTCTTGCTTTCCTTAGCTTTAACTTCTAGTTCTCATACATTTTGGATGGACCTTTGTGGATGTGATTGGGAGTAGCTATTAGCCATCCATTCACAAGTTCAATAAGTAAAGTAGTTGTTCTTGTTGTTACACTCCTCCTCTTTGCATATCCTATCTTTTAGGTGCATCAATCCATGTATTTTAACCTATGCTCAAAGATAATGAGTAGAATGGTTGTTTCATGGGGTTACTTGAGTGATTCTTGGGATTTGATGTTGAGAGAGTTGTGTTTCCTTTCTTTTTGTTTGTTTTGGAAGTAAAACAAGAGATATGGGGTCAAAGGGTATTGAAATCTCCCCTCTCAGTCATTCATGAACATAGAAAATGGTGGAAGCATTCTTGTTTTATGACTAGATGAGGATCTTTCAATGGCTTTGATGAATCCCTTGTTTTAGAAGTAAAGTGTTATGACCCAAACCTACCCCTATAGTTTTAGCATGATGACCGACCAGCAATCTTGAGATTACCTACGGCCTCAAAAACAAAATCAATCTCGATAAGATTTACAGGGCCTAACAAAAGCAATATGAAACATAAGAATGAACCATTAAACTGTGCATACATGGAAAACCTCATGTTATAGTTGTGCAGCCATTCTTACATATGTATATTCATACAACACTATGGGAGCTGAATAATACTGGATCAACAGGAGTGGACCAGTCCAGTCCAGAACATGACCTCTACTCGATTTTAACCCTATTCAATTGAAGGGCCGAATAGATTAGTCGGCTCCTACCAATGAAACAAGGGCCGAGTAGATATACATGTAAAGGACTAGGGTTGGGCCAGGCCCCAAGGCCCAAAGAGAGTACTATAAATACAAGATCTTCAGTTCTAGAAAGGTATGTGTGAACTATTATGCTTAGCTTAGAATACAAGTAATCCAAAGTGAGTAGAGACTGACTTGTCCGTCAGAGTGCTAATTCCGGTACCCCCAACCGGAGTGTTCATTTCCTTTTCAGGTGACTAGCAGAGGATCATTAGCGTCCCCCAAGATCAGAAGAGTATTTCCAAACCACTTCTCCACAATTGGTGCCGTTTGTGGGAATACTCAAACACATCCATGGCGGGCATAACGGAAGACCCTCCGATAGTCACTGATGAAACCACGTAGAGAGACGACCTCACTCCGGCAAACATGCTTGAACCGAAGACTATCCCCGTAAGACGCGCTTTGAACTTCGCCTCACCCTCGACTTTAGAACATGAGGCAATGCAAGCAATCATGGAACAAGCAAAGCAAAATGAACAAAGGTTGGAGAACATGATCACTGAAAATGAACGTCTCCGTCAGCATTTGGCCTTGGAGGTGGTGAAGTCCAAACAAGTTGTACGCCAAGATCAGGAACGACCTGTGAGGGCAGGAGGTCGACGATCTCGAGCCCAACAACGAGACATTGATAGTGACTCCGACTCATTATCCCCGTAACCCAAGAAGAAGGGACGATCTGAAACTTCCAGTTCCTCTGAAGAGAGTCCACGTATAAGGCATAAGCGCAGACGAAACAGCTCAGATGAAGAAGACCGGCATGATCCCTTTGTACAACAGATTGCGAAGGCAGTGCTACCCAAGAAATTCAAAGCACCGTCATTCACCTTGTACGATGGTAAATCAGACCCCACCGATCATATCTTCCATTACAAGCAGGCCATGACGCTGCATGCAGATGATGAGGGTTTGATGTGCAGAATATTTCCGAACAGTTTGGGACCACTAGCTGTCAGGTGGTATTATAAACCGGAGCCGACTTCGATTAAAAGCTTCCACCAACTCCAAAAATCCTTCAAGGCAAGGTTTATAACTAATGAGGTCCAGCCAAAGCAAACCGATTCCCTTTGGGCAATGTAGATTCAACCACCTTGTACTATGGTAAATCAGACCCCACCGATCATATCTGCCATTACAAGCAGGCCATGATGCTGCATGCAGATGATGAGGGTTTGATGTGCAGAATATTTCCGAACAGTTTGGGACCACTAGCTGTCAGGTGGTATTATAAACCGGAGCCGACTTCGATTAAAAGCTTCCACCAACTCCAAAAATCCTTCAGGGCAAGGTTTATAACTAATGAGGTCTAGCCAAAGCAAACCGATTCCCTCTGGGCAATGTAGATTCAACCGGGGGAAACCCTTCATGCCTACTCGGCGAGGATTTGGAATGTTTCAATCTGATAGACGATGCTTGCAATGACTCCATGTGTCACGCCCCAAACTCGCCCCTAAAAGTTTGGGCATGACCTACTCAGAACCGGACACTTAACCTGATATACAAAATATATGGGGCTTGAACGGAAGCATTTAACAACATAAATTAATATAAATAAAAGAACAACATCCATTGAGCGACCAATATCATGCCAGGATCACAAACAGAACATAAGGCAGATAAACATACAATGACATGCATTAGAGAATTTAGCTATGTACATATATTTATATATACAGACCCAACCCTCAAGATTGGGCGTATAACAAAACATTGAAAGGTAAAGGGATCATATACACTTCAACCCTAGACAGACAATCAGGGTACAAAACCAAAAGCTTAGCAAAACCCCATAAAATGAGCTGCCTTCATATAAGTGCCTGGACCCTCTGAGGTTGACAAAAGAGGAATGGATGCCATGGGTTAAGACTGACCTCCAAGTGGAGTGCCTACAGAAACAAACATAACATAAAGTGAGCCAAGCTCAGTGAATAGTAGTACATAAACAATTTAACAATTAACTTGAATTACAATGTACATGTATCAGTGCAGAGAGCATATTGTTAACTTTATCTTGTAATTATTATTAGAATGGCCTTAGGCCTAAACTTAAACAGAATGGCAATCAGCCCTTAAACAGATCAGCATTAAGCCCTTTTCATGCATGTATGAACTCAAGAGGTGGCTCGCACGGATTCTAGAGGTGACTCGCATGGCAGCACTTAGTTCCGTGCAGCACTATGTTTCATACTAACAGATCATACAAAATGGCCATAGGCCCAGATGTCACAGATTGGCCATAGGCCTCACTTATGTCACAGAACGGCCATAAGCCTCATAACTTTCACAGAACGGCCATAAGCCTCATAACTTTCACAGAACGGCCATAGGCCTCAATTCACATATGTATGGACTCAAGAGGTGGCTTGTTCGGATTCTAGAGGTGGCTCGCATTGCAGCACTTAGTTCTGTACATCACTTTGTTCCATACCAAAAATCATTAGGTCTTAAAGACCAGTCAATCCATATCACGTCATAACATAGCGTAAACGGAACGGATAAACAGAAACATATTCATACATATTTTTAATTATGCTTGAATCATAAACAGAAATCAGAATTCATGTTTCATTGTACATGGTACATCCAATAGTGCTAACAAATCAATATAGAGCATACCTGTTAGTTCCATCAAGGAACCTCCGGTGCCGGGAACTTGTAACATACTTGAACCATGGTATTATTACCCCCAGGCAAGGGCCATAAGACCACGGTATTATTACCCCCGGGTAAGGGCCTTGTGCTAAGGATGCCATGAATACTTTTACATATATGGGCAATCATTCATTGATTGAAAACGTAACATATCAGAAAATGGAGTATTTCTTGTCACATCATGTCATTACGGTACACTTAACAAAGACAGAACAGTTTACATCATAATGTGAGTTACATGACAATGTCATTGATATTTAATTCAGTCTTCAGGTTGAGTCATTCGTAAGTCAATCCGATGTTTATCATAATTCTTAACAGTTATTAACGTATAAAACAACCCGTGATCTTATCCAATTATTCATTCTGATGATCCACTCTGGGTAGATATTTATGCCATAAAACATGTGTTGAGCCAAATAAACTATAGTAGCCTTTGATAGGCCATTCAGAATATCATGTTCCCTGTAAGCGAGGTTTACATTTACCATTTCTTCCTATTAACCAATTCCACAGTATTAACTCCCAAATACAGAACACAGTACAACAATTCTCTTAAAACACATCACTCCTATTTTTATGTAACACAAGTCACTTTTTATCATAATTAACCCAGTTAGATTTATCTTTAAACTAATCCAACGTTAACAATTTGTATGAAATTCTCATGCGAAGTCATAGATAATTTACAGATTATGGCACATTATCGACAACCATTAACCATAACCAGAATGCAAATTAGTTTCAGAGTCATACCGATGTACACAAGGCTTTCAACGTTCCCATACATTCACACTGATTTCCAATCAGCATAAATGTTAATATAATTACTTGCAAGGAACAAAGTGTTAAGAATAAGAATCATTAACGGTAAGTAAATGCACGATCTCCGTACTGCTACTCACAGTGCTATAGCGGAGCACTTGACCCTCCCGGGTTATGACCTACACATGTGCACAATTTATACATTAGTTCTTTTTATTTCTTTCATTATTTCCTGCTTCATTTTACTTCAAACGAATTTACAGACATTTTAAGGACATCAAACACTGATTTCAAAAATACCAAAGGGTTAAGCACGCAAAACGGAGTGAACAAAATTTTGCAACATGGGTCGCACGTGCGGTTGTGATTCCAGCACATGCGGCTATGACCCCCGCACGTGCGGTGATTCTGCACATATTGCAGTTCGAAAATCCAGCAAAACTCAATGTTTGGTACACTTTTCCAAGGCTCAAAATAGGTTCTTTAATTGTTAATTCATGGTCCAAAAATCATGTTAACAAGATTCATAAACACATCTTAATTCAACTATGATTTGAATCTTTACTTCCTAAAGCTCATAACATAACTCAATCTCATAGTATTCTCATCTTCCTTACACACACACACACACACACCCACATGTAACCATTTGTTCAAGTTGATGAATTCAAGCTTGATATTTGAGGAAATAAAATGAGATTCCTCACTAGATGATTCAAAACAATTCAACACAAGAGACCACAAAACAACCAATCATTAAACATAATAGTATGGAGGAATTTCTACTCAACTCCAAGAGAGGCCAACTAGGAAAGATTAAACATACCTTGAGCTTTTAAAATCTCTAAAACCCTCTTAGTCTCCCAATTTCTTCCTCTTGAAGAAGTTCTCCTTCTTCCTTTCAACCCTTCTCTTCCCTAATCTTTCTCTCAAGAGATAATTTTGAGTTAAAGGCTTCTAAGTTAAATATCTAGGGAAGGCAATTATATATATATATAAGTGAATAAGGACGAAATTCAATCAGTTTAACCATTCCAAACCAAATTTCTACAAAAATGCTTATTATTACTTAAAAATTATGTTGATGTCAGATGTAAAATCAATTTCAGATTATTAAGCTTCTAAGGCCTTCAATTTCTGACCCGAACATTTTAATTGTGACAGATATGTTTTCTTATTAACCAGATATGGATCTATAATCGTAAGGTTCACTTAATTAAACTTAATTCCTCATGAAATTTCACAATAAGCATTTATATGCGTAGAATAAAGGGACTGAAAGTATATCAGAAAACATGTACGAGGGTCGGGTTATTACACCATGGCCATCACCGCCTTCAAGATGGGGCTACATCCCGACAGTGCCCTCCGCAGCTCTTTGACCAGACGGCCCCCCAAAACAGTTTGGTCGTTGATGAAGAAGGTTGAACAATATTGTAAAGTGGAAGATGATGCCTTGAGGGTTAAAGCCGGAAATGTGACCAACAAGACGACTCCTGAAACTGCTCAGCCGTTAAATTCTATAGCACCCCAGAGCCCAGAACCACGGCATCGGGCCAAACAGGACAAGAGACGGGATTCTCGCCGATCAAGCGACCAATGCTTCCACCGAGAAAATGAATAGTTGCAAGTTGACAGCAGGCGCACGAGGTGCACCAACAAGAAATATACGGAGTTGACAGAGCCGATCAGTGCGGTTATGTCCAAAATCCAACACATTCCGTTCTTCAAATGGTCGTTGAAAATGGTGGGACCTCCCAACACGAGAAGACAGGATAGACGGTGTGAGTATGACAAGGACCATGGCCATGATACTGATAGCTGTTATGCATTGAAGGATCTCCTGGAGGAATTGGTACAGGATGGCCGGCTCTAACAGTACGTCTGAAAAGGCAACCCAACCAAAGCAATAGCCTTAACAGGATTCACCTCCACTCGGCGTAATCCACATGATGTACAGCCTGCCAATTTCATCCGCAGTGCATACTATTCAGTCGAATCCTGACCCCCAAAATCAACTTACTCCAGCTAAACGACCCCATGAAGTCGCAAGTATTTCTTTTGATGATTCGGATCTGGCCAGAGTGACACTTCCTCACATCGATCCCTTGGTAATTGAGTTACGTGTAAACCGATTCACCGTTGAGTGCGTACTCATTGATTCGGGGAGCACATCAGAGGTTATGTATTACAAGACATTCACCAAACTCGGCTTCTCAGAATCAGATCTCTCCGGCTCCTTTTCCATTATTCGGCTTCAACACCAATTCAGAATACCCATTGGGGAAAATCACACTACTAGTCTGAGCCGGCTCCTGAACAGTGGATGTGGAATTCTTGGTCGTCAGGCTACCATCGCCGTATAATCTCATCATGGGGCGATCCTGGTTCCATGTTAGGCAGGCCGTACCAAGCACCTATCATCAGCTGCTACGTTTCCCCACAGAACGCGGCATTGAGCAAATCTGTGGCTCTCAGAAATCGACACAAGCATGTTATCTCCTTGCTCAAAAGACGCCAAAGGAGTTGCAAGTGAACTCTATTGAGATAACAAATCGCGAGAGCCTCGACGACGTTGGGCGGCTCTCAAATGAAAAGGCCACGGAAAACCTAGATCGAATTGAAATCAATGGCAACCCAGACAGGTTCTTCATTGTTGGCGCCTCCCTCAATCAAGCCGACCGACAGAAGCTAATTTCCTTCCTACTCGGCAACCTTGATATATTTGCGTGGACTCCATATGAGATGCTGGGTGTAGATCCGTCTGTTTCACAACACCGCTTAAATGTTGACCCTAAATGCAAGCCGATCATCTAGAAAAGCCGGCGATCAATCGTAGAGCACACTGCCACAGTTGTTGAAGAGGTTGACTGGTTGCTGGACGACGGGGCAATCAGGGAAGTCACCTACCCTACATGGCTCTCAAATACTATGGTTGTGAAGAAGAAGGATGGGACCTGGCGAGTCTGCGTTGATTTCACAGACTTAAACAAAGCCTGCCCCAAAGACTGTTTTCCTCTCCAAGGATAAACCAACTGGTAGATGCTATAGCACGTCATCAGCGCATGAGCTTCCTCGATGCCTATAGAGGCTACCATCAAATTGCCTTGCATTTAGAAGACCAAGACAAGACTGCATTCCTCACCTCAAGAGGAACCTACTGCTACAAGGTTATGCCTTTTAGGCTGAAGAATGCAGGGGCAACTTACCAGAGACTAGTCACCACCATGTTCAAAGAGCAACTCAGCCACACTATGGAAGTATACATTGACGACATGGTGGTCAAATCCAAGGAAGAGTAGAATCATATAGCTGATCTGGAGGAGGCATTCGACATTCTACGCAAATACAAAATGAAGTTGAATGCTTCCAAATGTGCGTTCGGGATCAACTCTGGCAAGTTCTTGGGTTACATTGTCAACCCCCGAGGAATCGAGGCCAACCCGAGGCAAACCACAGCAATCTTGGAACTCGGCTCCCCTCGTTTGGTAAAAGAGGTTCAAAAGTTGATGGGGATGGCTGCCGCACTCAACAGGTTCATTAGTCGGTCTACAGATCGTTACCGACAATTCTTTCATACACTACAACAGGCAAGGCTTTTGAATGGTCCGCCGAATGCGAAGCCGCTTTCAACGAGCTCAAGACCTACCTCAGCTCAGTACCACTCTTGACAACACCTGCTGCTGGTGATCCGCTCATTTTGTATCTGGCAGTTTCCAAGAGGGCCGTCAGCGCCGTACTGATAAAAGAAGAGTTAGGGGAGCAGCGGCCAGTGTATTATGTGAGCAAGGCAATGGTTGACGCCGAAACACGCTACCTTCCGCTGGAAAAACTCATCCTAGCCCTAGTCATGCCAGCAAGAAAACTGATGCATTACTTCCAGGGACATAGCATTGGGGTGCTAACAGATTATCCCCTCTGATTAGTACTACGAAGTGCATAAGCATCAGGACGTGTTTCAAAGTGGGCCCTTGAACTCGGGCAGTACGACATTCAGTTTCTACCTAGAACCTCAATCAAGGGACAGGTGCTTGCTGACTTTGTTGCCGAATTCACTGGGGATCTCACCGATTTCAAGTCCGATAAGATTCGACCGGAGCCGAACTGGAGAATTTATGTTGGGGACATTTGGCAGCTGTACTGTGATGGATCATCCAATCAGCGGGGCAGCAGAGCCGGAATTGTAATCATGGCTCCCGACGGCGCAATAATTGAGCAGGCCGTCAAGCTCGGCTTCGAAGCGTCAAATAATGAAGCCAAATACGAAGCCCTTCTAGCCAGTTTGCGGAATGCACATCTTCTGGGTGCTCGGCGTTTGCTTGTATTTTGTGATTCAAAACTGGTGATCAATCAGCTAAAGGGGGAGTACGCGGCAAGAAACGACCGTATGGCAGCTTACATGAAAACGGCCAACTCCTTGCTGGAAAAATTTGACCATCATGAATTGAACCAGATAACACGTGATCAGAACACACATGTAGATGCCCTTGCTTGCCTAGCCTCCGCCATTAATCAGAGATTAAACGAACCATCAAAGTAGGTTTCATCCCGAAGCCGAGCATTGGCCCTTCAGAGGAAGTCCAGGTCAATGTTATAAAATCTGGACCGAGTTGGATGGATCCCATTGCTGCATTCCTATCTTCCGAACAACTTGCAGAGGACAAGAAAGAAGCGCACAAGCTGCGAAACAAAGCCCTGCGATACTACTTGGATCTGCAAGGAAGGCTTTATAAAAAAATCCCTCTCTAGTCCATATTTGGAATGTGTGTATCCGGAAAAAGTCGAGGAGTTTCTGATTGAAATACATGAAGGCAGTTGTGGCGCCCATTCTGGCCGGCGGTCCTTGGCTCATCGAGCCATGACACAAGGGTATTACTGGCCGACAATGAGAGCAGATGCCGAATGCTACGTGAAAAATTGTGAACAGTGCCAGAAGTTCTCTCCTTTGACCCACTTGCCTGCTGAAGAGCTAAGCTCCATAACCAGTCCTTGGTCGTTCGCCCAATGGGGACTTGACATCATCGGACCACTGCCTCGTACCTCGAGTAACAAGCGATTTTTGATTGTCGCGACAGATTATTTTACAAAATGCATAGAAGCGGAGGCACTAACCCACATCCGAGATACTGACGTGAAGCTTTTTGTTTGGAGAAACATCATAACACGGTTCGGCATTGGCATTCCAAGAGCACTTATCTCAGACAACGGCACCCAGTTCGATTGTGGCGTCTACCGAGAGTTGTGCAGCAAGTATGGTATACAGCTTTACTTTTCCACGCCGGCTTATCCACAAAGCAATGGTCAGGCTGAAGCCTCTCACAAATCCATCTTGGACGGCATCAAGAAGAGGCTGGAGAAAGCTAAAGGTAAGTGGGTCGAAGAATTGCCGAGTGTGTTGTGGGCTCGTCGAACTACGTCGAGGCGGTCTACTGGGGAAACGCCGTTTGCTCTATGCTTTGGAACCGAGGCAATCATACCCCTGGAGATCGGCCTCCAAACCTTGAAATCAACAGTTTTTGATATGGGCCAAAATGACATGATGCTGGCCTTGGATTTGGTTCTAATTGAAGAACGAAGAGACCGTGCCCTCGCATCTATGGCGCGGTATCAACAGCAGCTTGCTAAGTTGTATAATCAACGTGTTCAGCTGCGCCGTTACACACCAGGAGAGTTGGTCCTGAAGAAGGTACTTCCAACTGCCAAGAAACTTGCTAATGGAAAATTAGGTCCTAACTGAGACGGCCTCTATCAGATTGATTCGATCGCAGTAGTAGGGGCATATCGACTCAAAGACATGTCAGGAAGGAGTCTGCCACGGCCTTGGAATTCCACGCATTTACACAAATTTTATCATTGACCCGACTTGTGGGACATGATGCTTGCTCTAAACTGTTCGCCATGTACATCTCATTTTTTACAATACAAAGATCCCTATTTACTCACTACAAATTCCAGTTCAACGGTGTTCCGAAAAAGCCTCCGGATTCAGAGCGCCCTTCGTGGATATCATGATTGGCCAAATAAAGTCTCTGGATTCGGAGCCCCATCGATGCATGACGTCTTTGGGTCGAAAAAGCCTCCGGATTCGGAGCGCCCTTCGTGGATGTCACGATTCGGAGCCCCCGTGCGTAACATAATTATGCCAATTAAATACTTAATGTAAAATGCTCTCATATCTAGTCAGCAAAAACCCGTTTATCTCGGGCCGGTCAAACATGTGTGTGCCGAATGAAAATTACAACGAAACACATTTAAAATAGAACATTTTATTCAATCAGGCGATGATTACATAGTTTTGAACAAGATCTGCATTTAAACATCAGAATGAGTATTTTTTATATATATACGGCGTCGCCGAATCAATGCTTACGTTGGATGAGCGGCGAAGCCGAATCAACGACTGATGCTCGGAGATCTGCTGCGTCTTTTGGCCGATAAAGCTTCCGGATTCAGATTCGGAGCCCCATCGGCGCATAATGTCCTTGGGCCGATTAAAGTATGGCATTCGTACAGACCGTATAAACAAAAGCCGAAAAATATAAATTTTCAAAATGAGATTGTTCACACTGCATACACATAATCTAAAACGTGCGAACATTCTGAATAAAATGTGTACCAATATAATACGCTACAAATTGAAAACTAAGCATTCTTATTAAAAATCAGAAAAATAAATACATGATTTCACTTAAAGTGAGCATTAAAAGGTTTTCTTCTGTTCGGCAGCTCCTTCATCATCACTCTTCTCAATTTCAAAAGCTGAGTAGGGGAAATCATTCTCTTGGTACAACGGCAACGCCAACTCTAACCCTGCTTCCTGGAGAGCCTCAGCTTGCTGAAGTGCCTTGATCCAGCCATGCTTAAATCCACGGTTTTCGCACCGGCAAACTTCTTCGGTGAGTTTCTCCTTGGTCTTCTGAATTCCGACATTTTGGCCGTCGTGGAAGCCTTTTTCATAGGCCGCGACCCTCGTAGTCTCGATCGTGAACATGCTAGCCGTGTTCTGATCGGCGATCGCATCACTAATCAGCCTTTGAGTAACCCTCTCTTCAGCAACTGGGTTGGGGTGGCTGGCTAATTGAGGCTCGGCAGGCCTGTTTTTCTTTAGCTCCCGCTCGGCCTTCTCGGCGCGAGCTTCTAACTTCCGAATCCGTTTATCTCTCTGTTCTATGTCGCAGCGAGCGGCGTGGAGACGCATGCCGATCTCATAAGCCGTGTACAGTCCCCTCACCGTCCCGTGAACGCCTTCACAAAACACTTTGAAGTCCTACCGACCTACCATCGGCTGCTGAACTTCGGGTGGAAAAATCTGTCGAGCAAACTCGACTACCACATTTGGATCTCGAACGATCGAATCCGCCTCTGTCATTGGTCTATTACACACGAAGACTGCAAAACCCAATGGGCAAGGAGTTGCGTCGAATTCCCTTCCAGGACGGGGTTGAGGAGACTTACGCTGTGACTGTTTTTCCCTCCTGGGTGACCTACTGCGACGACGAGGAGATTGGTGCCTCTCCCGATCCCTCGATGTCCTACTGCCCGTGCATGAAGGTTCACCACTTCGACTCATGGCTCCTCCCAGCTCAGCTAGCGTCTTCGTTTCACCTCTGCTGTTGAAGAAAAGTTTATTCGACATTCGCACTTGTTTGATCTTCCTCAAAGAGCTGGACTGAGTTGCTGACTAAGCACATAAATAGGACCCTCGTTCACGAAGTACACGCCCATTTATTCCCTACGAGGGAAGCACCCTCGAGGCATTCTCATTAAATATTGAAGAGTCAACAGCCCATCGCCGACTGAGTCATATGCCCCAATCGCCCCATGAACTACTGATATTCATAAGTAACGTGTTGTTCGGCGTTCTACGATCATGAACCAGCTGGGGCAAGGACAGATTAATCAATCTAGTCGGCTTGAGTACCCCAGCCATTCCACGAATTGATTCATCAGTATAAGTTTCATAAGTAACATGTTATTTGGCGTTCTACGATCATGAACCAGCTGGGGCAAGGGCAGATTAATCAATCTAGTCGGTTTGAGTGCCCCAGCCGTTCCACCAATCGATTCATCAGTACAAGTTTCATAAGTAACGTGTTATTCGGCGTTCTACGATCGTGAACCAGCTGGGGCAAGGGCAGATTAATCAATCTAGTTGGCTCGAGTGCCCCAGTCATTCCACGAATCAATTCATCAGTACAAGTTTCTTAAGTAACGAGTTATTCGGTGTCTAATGTTCATAAATCAAGTGGGGCAAGGGCAGATTCATCAATCCATTCGGCTTGTGTGCCCCAGCCGCCCCATGAACCGATTTACTAGTACATTACCCATGAACTAATCTTATTCGGCACCAAGAGCTCACTGGCTGGGCCAAGGTTATACGACGGCGCCGAATGGATTTACTTATTCGGATTTACACCGCTATCTAATCGGCAACTATGCAATGGGATATTTAATTTACTCAACCCATGATCCTACTTCCTATCGGATCGATAATTAGCAAGCACAACATACAGTGATCATTTTATCCAAAGTAGTGAAAAGCAAAAGCAAAACTCTTTGTTAATATCAAAAACTGCGTACAATGAATTATGAAATAAAAAGGAAATTTTCATTAATAAATTAAGCGCAGGTAGTAACTAATTTATACACGAAAATTACCTTGAACTAACAGAAATCTACTAAACAAAAACATACATTGAAATTGAGAAAAACCTAACAAAACTAGAATGTCTCTCAAATCAACATCCATTTGCTCGCGTGGAATTGGCGTGGCCAATGTAACTCCAGCAGCAGCAAGGGCTTTAAGCCAGCCGTGTTTGAATCCCCGATTCTCAAATTTGGGAACTTTTTCTACATAGTCATTAAGGGCGGAGCTCTTCCCAGCCTCAAACGCCGCCGAAGCCTCAGAGTCAGCTTTCTTCTTAGCCTGCTTCAACTCTCCCAACTCGGCCTCCAGCTTGGTAAGCGCCTCCTTGGCTAACTTGAATGATTCCTCGCTCACATTTGCCCTCTCCTCGGCGTCAAATCTGAGTTGATCAGCAGTCCTGGCCCTTTCTTTCTCAGCCTCGGCTCGCGCACTTTCCATCGTGGCTCTCATTGCCTCAAACTCTGTCCTGCTCCTTTGACCCTCGACTTCAGATTACAAACGGCCAATCCTTTCAACAGCGTCATGCTGGCGGCGACCCAATCCGGCGATCCTTTCTACCGTCTGCAAAACAAAGGATCGTCACTTGCTAAGAAACATCAAATGCAAACCAAACCAAAGAGTTAGTCACGTACCAGAAGAGCCAACTGGGAAGCTAATGCTATTGTCACCAAATCTGGCTCGGTATGAAAGGTTGCCTTATCAGCCGGCAAGGAGACCGAGGCAGCCAAGCTCAGTGCCACAGCTGGATCTTTCAAAGATGACGCTTCCGAGGAGATCGGCATGTTTTTCATCTTTGGCTCAATAACGAAAGGAGCAACCACAGCCGACTCCTTTAAGTGTGGCCGTTTTTGAATGGGGCCCTCTTCGGAGTCGTCCTCGCCCTCAGCGCTTCGTTTTTCGCCCCGATCCTCTGAAATCGGCCGAACTTCTGTAATCGGGCGCTTGACCTACTTTTCTGTCTCGGCCACGACAATGTGAGCTGTTTCCTCCACAACAGTAGGGGCAAAAGATTCAGTCGGGACAAGTCCAGAACGGATGGCTACGACCTTTTGTCGGGCGGCCATGCGTTTGGCGTTTCTTTTTCGTGCCATCTGCGTAAGATTTTCTCCAGCCATATCCTCAGAAAAATCACCAGGAAGGTCTCCCAAGTTTGTAAAAATATCTTCAAAGGCGTCCCCTCGGCCTAATGTAGACGGAGGGTCAAAAGAGTTCAATTCGGCTTCCTTGAAGGCTGAATTAATAGCTTCGTCAACTTCCGCTGCCAACTGCTCTGGGTCCTCGGTGATTGGTTCGGCCACTTGTTCTTCCATGTGTTCAGAATCAGATGATTCTAAGCCGATCTGTCTCAAGTTTTTGAAGCTGGGGAAGATGAGGGCTGTAAGACGGTTGTCGCCTCGCGCGATCGGAATATTTTCTACCGTCGAGAACGTTGTGTAAGTTGGCTCGTACCGCAGGAGAATGTGGGCTGCCCTCCTTTGTTTTTGAAGGTCTGGATGACTGACGAACTGTAGCGCGGTTTTAATTTCTGCGAGTACAACGTCGTCGTCTGAAACCAACACTCTTTTCAAGTCGCTACCTGCATAAAAAAAAACGATTAGATGAGCTTAGTGCCGAATACATACATATGTAAATAACAGAAACAGTGATCTGATCAGTCACCTGGTTTGTCTTTTTGCCTTGGCATAGGGTCTAGGCAATCTTCACCTTTGCCGAATTCCCAATTGCTGCGGACAACGACCATCACGTCATTGACACGCTTGCCAGAGCTGGCAAGCATGGTCACTAAGTGATGATCAGTATCCTTGGCTCTAAGAGGTAGCATCCTAGCCGGTCGGTAGATTTGGCTAGGACATAACAGTGCCGAATGGGGGGAATGCCTAAATTAATTCTAAGATGCCGATTTATCTCTACAATCCCCATTATGATGCGAAAGAAGTTCACATTGGGATGGGAAGGGATGAGACCCCAGTACCGAAGAACGGCCCTCAAAAGTGGATGATGAGGAAAACATACGCCACCCTCAGCAATTGATAGGAGAGGAAAAACGATTGTGCTCTCATCTTCCCTCACCATATCAGTGGTGTTGTCTGCCAAAAGTGACAGGTGGACGTCGTCGGGGATGGAGAAATGACGTCGAAAACCGGATATTCGATCTGCAGAAAGGAGCTCCTTCAGATGTTTTGCCATTTTGGCCAACCCAAGGATTATGGAAAACTAAAAGCAAATAAAGAAGGGGGATCAAAAATGAAGGAGAAGAAAACTTACAAGAGACGAAGGAGGAAGCGAGAAACAAGGGGTTACAACAGCCGCAGAATGTAGGTGTTGTACTAGAAAGCGAGCCAGATATCTTTGAGTATTCAGAACATACATTCGAAGAGACAAATTCAAATCGCATTAAAATGAGGCAGTGCACGAAGGGGAGGGAAAGCGTTACAATGACCAAAAAGCATATACGCGTTCTGACACGCATCGGGAAGAGGAGTAAACGCCGAATTTTTAACCTCCAGACTAGAAGCCAAACACGCCGACTAACTGATGCTAGTGGGGTGTTTGGGGGGCAATTGTGGGAGCCGAATAATACTAGATCAACAGGAGTGGACCAGTCCGGTCCATAACATGACCTCTACTCGATTTTAACCCTATTCAATTGAAGGGCTGAATAGATTAGTTGGCATTCCTATTAGTGAAGCAAGGGCCGAGTAGATGTACATGTAAAGGACTAGGGTTGGGCCAGGCCCCAAAGCATGAGGATGCAATGACGCACGTATGAAACTTTTGAAAGTTGCTAAAAACACGGTGCTCGCTCGAGCACACACTTTGCCCCTCGAGCCATCTGCAAAGACTGTAAAAGTACTAGATGCTCGATTTTCACACTCGACAGTTGCTCGATAGTCGCTCGAGCCAAGTTTTGAGTAAAAGTGGATTCGCTGAAGTGCATAATCGGTCGTTCGAGCCATTGTGCAATTGCGTGCAAAACTATTGGGAGCTTGAAATGTACGCTCAAGTGACACTTCCATTGCTCGAGTGAACTGCTCGAATTCTGAAATTTCTAGAATTATGTTGTGACACTTCCATTGCTCGAGTGAACTGCTCGAATTCTGAAATTTCTAGAATTATGTTTGAAGCTCAAACTTGCAATTCAAAGGCTCAAACCTTGCATGGTCGGTACGAAAACATAGTAAATCATTTTAGAACATGAAAACATAGTCAATTTGAAACCAATTTCTCAAGCTCATGCACCAAGTTTCAAGTTCAAGCTTAAACTATAAAGTTAAAACCATGCATGACATGAATTGAACTTTTTTCTTCTCAAAACTCCCATGTATGAGATGAGAAGTGTTAGAACTATGAAATATCTTCAAAAATGTCAAATATAGCTTCATGCATGTGGAAAATTTCATGAAATTCAAACTCAAGTTGATGATCCATGCATGCATGTATACAATCATGTTCAATTCTTCCATAGTTAAGATGATCCTAGCACATTCTATTAAAATTCATGCAAATAGGCTTATAGCTTGGTGAATTCACTTCCTATATGGATTATCTACAAGAATCGAGTGTGATTTCCATACTCATAATTGAATTCAAGTGCAATCCTAGCTCCATTCTTCAAGTCTTCCACAAATTCTCTACAAATCTTCTTTCTCTCTCTATAGTTGAGTTCCCTTCGCTTTCGCATCTAAAATCTCAGCTCATATGTATATAAAATGATGAACTCATAAGCTAAAACCATATATATATGGGTTTAATTAGCTTAAGTTAATTAAGCTTGCTTAGGACTAATTAATCCTACTTAATTCTAATTAATTCTAATCAATTATTCTAATTAATTTGATCTAATCAATTTTCAATTAAAGTTGCCATAAAATTGTAAATATTCTAATTAGCCTATTGGGCTAGTCAATTTTGGTTCTGAAGCAGTTAAGGCTGTCAATTTCTATCTCTAAGTCGGCAATTCTAACAGGTATTCCAAACAAATATTCACACTTAAACATATAATTAAGTAATTAAACTCACACAAGTAAATATATAAAAATAATGTACATGTTGGGGTCATCACAGTCTCTAACCCTTAGAAAGTTTGATCCTCTAAACATAAGTTACCTTCGTATGGAAACAAATGCGAGTATCATTGCCGCATCTCATCTTCTTTTTCCCAAGTGGATTATTTCCCATAATGTTCCCTCCATTCTACTTTTACCATCGAAATCGATCTATTTCTCAACTGTTTCACCAGTCAGTTAATAATCTGCAACAGCCATTATTCGTAGATCATATCTTCATCTAGAGCACTTCGATGATAATCAATTACATGGAGTGGATCTCTTAGATAGCCTCGAAGCATAGACAAATGAAATACGTTGTGTATCTGTTCCATTCCAGGTGGTAAGGCAATTTGGTAAGTAATAGGACCCAATTTTTCAAGGATCTGGAATGGTCCAATGTAACGAGGAGTCAGTTTCCATTTTCCACTGAATCTTGTTTGCCCTTTCATCGGTGTTACTTTGATAAATACATGATCTCCTATTTCATACTCTAAATCTCTTCTTCATTGATCCGCGTAACTCTTCTGTCAATTTTGTGCAGTTTTGAGTTGTTGTTGAATGGTCTTTATCTTTTTAATCGTTTGCTTCACAAGTTTTGTCCTGTATATAGCCCTATCACCAACAAATTGGAGATCTACACTTTTTACCATACAGTGCCTCATATGGTGCCATACCAATGCTAGTGTGAGAACTATTATTATAAGCAAATTAGCCAGTGGCAAATACGTTCCCCAACTGCCTTGGAATTCTAGTACACACATACGAAGCATGTCCTCTACAGTTTGAATAGTTCTCTTTGTTTGTCCGTTAGTTTGTGGATGAAAAGCTATGCTGAACCTTAACTCTTATCCCATTGTACTCTGTAGACTATGCCAAAATCTAGAAATAAATTTAGGATCCCTATCTGATACAATAGACACTAGAACTTCATGTAAATGCATAATCTTATCAATGTAAATGGTGGAAAGTCTATAGGCATTAAATGAGGTTTTCACAGCAAGAAAATGAGCAAACTTTGTCAAACTATCAACTATAACCCAAATAGCATTCATACCTCTAGATGTTCAAGGTAGACCGATGATGAAGCCCATGGTTACGTGGTCCCATTTCCATTTTGGAATAGGGAGGGACTGAAGCAAGCCCGTTGCTTTCTAATGCTCCGCTTTTACTTATTGACATTGTAAGCATTTGGAGTTGAATTCAGCAATCTCTTGTTTCATATTGGGCCGCCAATTCACTAACTTCAAATCTTGATATATTTTAGTATTCCTCGGGTGCATAGCAAACATTGACTTATGAGCTTCTTCTAGAATTCTTCTTTTTAGTTTTGTATCATTAAGAACACAAAGTCTCCCTTGAAATTTTAATATTGAGTCCTCAATTGTGAATCCCAATTTAGGTTTAGCTTCAAACTCATCACCAATCTTCTTCAGAAACTCATCATTTATTTTCTTTTGTTTGATCTCTTCGATAATTGCCGGTTGTGCGGACATTGCGGCTATCGATCCATTTTGTTCAAAAGGCACCACTTCTATTTCAAGTTTTTCAAATTCTTGTAGAAGCTTTTTGTGATCTGTAAGTAAATGGGATAAACCTCCCACATTCTTTCTACTAAGCACATCTACCATGGTATTGGCATTACCTGGGTGGTGATGAATTTGTAGATCATAGCCTTTGATCACTTCAAGCCATCACCTCTGTCGCATGTTTAATTCCTTATGCATGAAAAAGTACTCCAAGTTTTTATGATCTATGTACAGTTCACATTTAACCCCATACAAGTAATGTCACCATATTTTCAATGCAAACATAACTGTGACAAGCTCTAAGTCGCGTGTTGGGTAGAGGCATATGCAATCATTGCGCCATTCTAGATTAGAACATAACCCAAACCCTGATAAGATGCGTCACTATAAATGACAAATCCTTCAGTACCCGAGGGTATAGTAAGGATTGGAGCTGTGGTCAATCTTATTTTCAGTTCTTGAAAAGCTGATTCCCTCTGTTTTGTCCACACAAATGGTTCCTCTTTTCGAATCAATTGGGTCAATGGTATAACAATTTTTGAGAAGTCTTTAACAAATCTCCGATAATAACCTGTCAATCCCGTAAAACTGTAGACCTCAGTTACATTAGTTGGAGTAGGCCAATCAATAATTGTTTCTATCTTCTAAGGGTCAACAGAAATACTGTGTTTATCAACGACATGTCCCAAAAATGCAATCTTATCTCACCAGAATTCACACTTTTTGAATTTCTCATACAATTGTTTTTCCCTAACAGTGTGTTTGGTTGGGAGATTTGGGAAAGGATTTTGAAAAGGAAAGAGAAAAGGTATGTGAAACTAAGTGAAATATAGGTATATTTTATTCACATTTTACTTACCTTTTCCCTTTCCCTTTCTAAATTCCTCCTCAAATCCTCCAACCAAACACAGCGTAAATGTCTGGAAGGTTATTCTCAAATATAGTTCATGGTCATTTTTACTGTTTGAATAGATCAAAATGTTATCAATAAACACAACAATGAATTCATCTAAAAAGGGTTTAAACATTTTTTTCATCAAATCCTTGAATGCTGAGGGTGCATTTGTAACTCTAAAAGGCATAACTAAAATTCATAATGTCTATACCTAGTTTAGAAGGATGCCTTTCCAATATCTTCAGCCCTTACCTTCAACTGATGATATCTCGATCTCATGTCAATTTTTGAAAATATCTAAGCCCCCTGGAACTGATCAAATAAATCATCAATACAAGGTAACGGGTATTTATTCTTCATGATTACCTTATTGAGTTCCTGATAGTCAATACATAGATGAAGAGTACCATTTTTGTTCTTCACAAAAAGGACTGGTGCACTTTGTTCAATTCTTGATAGTCAATACACAAGCGTAAGGTTTCATCTTTCTTTTTCTTAAATAACATCGGTGCACCCCGTGGTGATGTACTTGGGCGAATAAGCCCTTTGTCAAGCAATTCCTACAACTGGATTTTTAGTTCTTTCATTGTTGTAGAAGACATGCAGTATGGAGTTTTAGATATTGGTTGTGTACCCGGTATTGCATCAATTGTAAATTCAATCTCACTATCAACTAATTGTTTGGGTAACTCATCCGAAAATACATCAAGAAAGTCCCTCACCACAGGTATACTGTCTAAGGTAATTTCCATGGTTTGTTTTACACTACATAAATACCCTTGACAACCCTTACTAATCAATTTTCGAGCTTTCATAGCAGATATAAGATATGGTGGTGGAACTACACCCTTTCCCTCAAAATAAAATTCATCTTGTCCGGGAGGTCAGGATATCACTCATTTTAAAGCACAATCAATGGTTGCATGGTATTTTAAATAGCCAATCCATACCCAAAATAACATCAAAATGTCTCATGTCTAAAGGTATTAAATCAACATACAAAACAACATTCGCGTGTAATAATTCACATGCAACATATACAGATGTACATAACATAGATCCCTCCGTAGGTGATGCAACACACAATATATATCTCAATGTTTCCAAAGGCCTATTCAGAGTTTCAAGAAACACCATAGAAACAAATGAATGTGTAGACCATGAAGCAATTAAGACATATGCAGGTTGTTTGCAAACAGAAATTGTACTTGATACTACTGCCTCTATGTTCTGAGTATTGCCTAGTACAAGAGCAAAAACCCTTTCTTATCTCACATCATTGCTTGTTGTAGACGGTGTTGCGGCTGGTTTTGCTATTGGAACAGACCCGATAGAACTAGTAGCACCTCAATTACCACCATGACGTGGGTGTGTAAAATCTTTTTTCTATATGCCCAACCTTTCTACACTAATAGCAAGGCCCTGTAGTACGATAATAAACACCTTGGTGTTTCTTTCTGCACACGGTGCAAGTAGGTATTGAGTTGCCACTTTGGTTTGACCCTAAGTTACTAGAAGTCCCAGACTTTGACTTCTTGTTTGCTGACGTTGTTCCCTTATTAAAATTCTACCTTTTGCCTTTCCATTCAAGCTTCTAATTAGCGTTGGCCATGTTAGTTTCTGACATCAACGCCCTATCTAGTACATCCACATATTTTGGCAATTTTTAAACATTAACCCTCTCCAAGATTGAATCGCATAGGCCTCCCTCAAACTTCCTTGCCTTTTTTGTAGTTGGCGTCTATCATATGTTGCACAAAATAGGAAAATTCTGTGAATTGGGCCTCATACGCCACAACTGACTTGTTTCCTTGCTTTAATTGTTCAAACTCTAATACTTTTCTATCTCAGACACACTGAGAAAAGTACTTCTTGTAGAATATTTCTAGGAATCGAGCCCAGCTGATATCTCTATTTTCTTCATGCACTAACATCCACAAATGCCTTGTTTCATCTTCTATGATAAATGCAGCTAACAAGACTTTCTGAGTCTCAGTACAAAGAAATGCCTCAAATAGTTTTTCTATTCCAAGTACCCAAGCTTCAGCTTTAAGTGGTTCCATCCTCCCCATGAAACAAGGTGGTTTCATCTTCTTGAATTCCTTAGTCAATGCAATAGTACAATCACTAATCTAACACCTCGATACTAGAGGTGGCACAGGCATTGGTGGTGGGGGTAGCGCTTTGTGACAACCCAACTCTAGTTTGAGCTAATTAAACTTAATTATGCTTATAATTATGAGCTTAATATGATTTTCAGTGCAAATTATATGATTATGGGTGTTTGTGAATTTATATCTGTTCACTGCTGGAAAATTTGTTTGACTTTCCATCATAAAATTTAAATTGAAGGTCGTAGAGGTGTCAGAAACTGAAATTTACTATGTTTTTATATTCAGCATGATTTTTAGAGCCTATGGTGAAATTTAATTGAAAACTATTTCAGAACAAAATAATTAGATTAAATTGATTAAATTAAGGGCAATTGATTAACTCTAAGCAAATATGATTAGTTAAACTAATCACCACTATATTTGTATAGTTAGTGCTTAGGCTCAAGAACCTTCAACTCATTTTCACCTCTTGGCTGAGATCATACACACTAAGGAGAGAACTCAACACTTAGAGAGAGAGAGAGAGAGAGAGAGAGAGAGAAGAATTGTGAAGAAATTGGGGAGATTTTAAGAATTGGACTAGGGTACACTTGAATTCAAGCCTTCGGTATGATTTTCAACTTTGATTCTTGTAATTAAGACATGTAGAGGTTGAATTTATCTAATTCTTGAGTTCATTTACATGTAACTTTCCAATGGCAGCATTAATTACTTTGAATTGGAAGAATTGAGTTGAAATGAGTACATGCATGCATGAATCACCAAGTTGAGCTTGAATTTCATGAAAATATCCACATGCATGAAGCTACATTTGACATTTTTTTTTTTTGGAGATGTTTTATGTCTTACCACTTTTTATCTCATGCATGAGAGTTTTGAAAATATTTGAAAAGAAAATAGTGCAACTCATATCATTTATGGTTTCAACCTCATGATTTGAGCTTGGATTTGGGACAATAGATCATGATTTTGAGTAATTGGTTTCAAATTGAGAGTGTTTTCATGCTACACAATGTTTTACCATGTTATTGGCATCAACTTGCAAGCTTTGAGCCTTTGGAATTAAGTTTTGAGCTTCAAACAGAGTTCTGGAAAACCCATAATTCGACTTGTCTCGATCGAGGAAAGCGTTGCTCGAGCGTGAAAGTTAAGCTCCCAAAAGTTTTACAGAAATTTGCACGGTGGCTCGAGCGGCAAACTCTACGCTCGAGCGAACCCTGTTTTGCAGGACTCCTCGCTCGAGCGTCAGAAATCTCACTTGAGTGTGAAATGCATGTAACTAATACTTTTACAGAGTTTTACAGTCTGCTCGAGTGACCAAAGTTGAGCTCGAGCGAAGGGCCCTGTTTCAGAAACTTTGACAAGTCATTTTATGATTCGTTTTCCATTCTCTTTCATTTCTAAGCACTCTTAAGCACTCTTAGGCATGCATTGGACATTCTAAATGAATTAAAGGACACGAAAGAAGCCTAAGAGCATTAAGCAAATTAAAGAACGGATTGAATTGTATTACGACCCAATGTGTTATGAATTATGTACGGTCAAGTGCAAGGACGAATCAATTGCCGGAACACAGTGAGTAATACTTAAGTAAAGACATGTTCGTATATGCTATTTTTGTTTAATAACACTCGTGTAAGTGTTCTAGACTTGTGAATTCGAATTATGGATGAGTATTCTCCTCGTCTGATTGTGTAAGACTATAACGAAGTGGATAAGGATGAAATCACCTGAATGGACCAAACGTCATTTTGAACAAATATGAAATAGACCTAAAGGTCATCCTGTGTATTTGATTATATGGACAATAGGTCGTTCTATATGTATATGAAATGGGCCCAAGGTCGTTTTGTATAATTGTTGAATGGCCTGGAGGTTGTTTCGAATAAGGGAATGATTGGACTTGAGGTCGTTTTGAGTTGAATACGGAGATGAATGTGAACATGATCATGGACCCTGAGTACACATAAATGCAAAAATGGATTAGTTGGACACAAAGTTGTTTTGTGTGTAAATTGGATCCAAGGTTGCTTTACACATGATTAACCTGAGGTCGTTTCGCATATATTGGACCGAATGTCATTTTGCCTATGAATTAGACCCAAGGTCGTTTTGTATGTAATAGACCAAGAGTCGTTTTGCAAGTATGAGTTAGACCCGAGGTCGTTTAGTATATGAATATGGATGAGACATATGATATGTTGGACCTAAGGTCGTTTTGCGTTGGTATCGACCGACAAGTTTGGGTTATAACCTATGAATTAAACAAATCTCATTCATGAACTCCTTTACTTTGGTATTATTCACTGGGCGTTAGCTCACTCTTTATTTATATGTATGTAGGTGAGCAGCGGGATGTCTAGCCTCAACCCCAGTGAGCCATCAGAAACCATGTTTTGAGGAGTCAACTGAGGTCGCCTCACGCAAGAGGCTTACTTTTGTTTTTGTTCATTTGTGGTCATGTATGACTAACCTTGTGTACAACCTTGGATTTTGGTGTCGATACTATTAAGAATGATATTGGATGTACGTGGTACATACATAATGTAAATATTGCATGGTGTGAGTTATTATATGTATATGAGAAAGTTTTTTTATTAAACCATGTATGCATAACTCGTTGGACAATTTTTGCAAGTATTGCTTCCACAGTTTAGCCCCCTATTTTTAAGTATGGTTTGATTTCTAATTGAAGCCGTAGGTAATCTCATGATTACTGTTCGGTTATGACTCTAATCCATAGGGGTGGGTTTGGGTAATGACAGAGTGGTATCAAAGCATAAGTAATAACTCACACACTTGTCCAAGTGAGCGATAGAGTGTCTAGAAAAGACATAAGTTGCATTCATATGATACATATATGTGTGAAATGCATTGAGGAATTGCTAAGTGACTCGAAGTATGCAACTATATGATATATATAACTGTTACCTAATTGTATGAATGTGCTCTTTTGTTCTTTTGTATATGAATATTGTGCATATCTTCTATGTGAAATATAATGCAAGTCTCATTAGATAATGGTGAGAACAAGAGCCGATGAGCTAGAAGAGTCCTCCACTACTCGGCTAGACCAAATGGAGAGAATGGTGCAAGACATGGCAGAAACATTAAGGCAACAACAACAATGGCAACAACAGTGGCAACACCCACAACCCCCGTCTCCGGTACAACCCATACTGGATTTGCAAAATGTTAACTGAACAATAGCCCTGAGTAAAGAGTTCAAGAAAATGAAGCCACCAATGTTCCATAGGGGTGTGGAACCATTGAAGGCTGAAGCTTGGGTCCTTGGTAGTGAAAAATTATTCGAGGTATTTCCATGCCTGGAGACTCAGAAAGTACAATTGGCCACTTTCACATTAGAAGATGAAGCGAGAAGATGGTGGATGCTAATTCATGATGATAACAAAGGCATTGACTAGGCACAATTTCTTGCACTCTTTTATGAGAAATACTTTCCACAATGTGTCCGTGATAGAAAGGTATCAAAATTTGAAGGACTGAAACAAAGCAATCTTACAGTAGCCGAGTATGAAGCCAAGTTCACTTAATTGGCTAGATTCGCCCCACATATGGTTGACACCGACTACCAAAAGGCAAGGAAGTTTGAAAACAGTCTTTGCAATGACATTCTGGAAAGGGTAAACGTGCTGAAATTGCCCACATATGTTGATGTGTTAGAACGAGCCCTAATGTTAGAAACTAACATGGCCAACCAAGGCAAGCCACCAGCCGACTGGAAGGCTAAAAGGAAAGACTTTTTCTCAGGAAAGAAATCATCAAAGAAACAAAACACGGGGTCTTCAAGCACTTCAGGCTCCACTATAAATATGGCACCAACATGTACTCAATGCGGTAAGAGGCATCATGGGGTTTGTTATTGTATTTCCGGGGCATGCTACAGATGTTGTGAAATGGGGCACATGGCAAGGGATTGCACCTAAACTGAACAGCAAAGAGGTGGGAAACCAACCGTTAGTTCAACCGGATCTATCCTAAAACCGGGTAATACTACAAGGCCTGCTACTACCAGAGACACAATGAGACAAGGGAGAGTCTTTGCACTTGTCCCAGGTGACACACAGAATACTGAAGCTGTTGTCTCAGTTACTATCTCTACATGCAATCAAGATGCTTTTGTGTTAATTGATTCCGGCTCAGCACATTCCTTTGTGTCTACTATGTTTGCATCTAGATTGACTAGACCCCTAGAATCATTGAATATTTGCTATGTGTATCTGCTCCATCTGAGGAATCTGTATTGTGTACATCTGTATATCGTGTTTGTGATATGCGAATTGGCAATACTATTTTATATTGGATTTGTTACCCTTGGACATTCGACAATTTGATATAATTTTGGGGATGGATTGGCTATCAAAATATTGTGCCACTATCAATTGTGTGACAAAACGGGTTGTGTTTAAACTGCCAAGCCATGTTGAATTTGAATTTGTGGGTAATGGGGTAGTGCCTCCACCTTATTTGATATCTGTAATAAAAGCATGTAAATTGATTAAAAAAGGATGCCAGGGTTATTTGTGTAGTGCATTATGTGAACAATCTGTGAATGTTGAATTGGATAATATTTCTATGGTCCGAGAATTTTCGAATGTATTTCCTGACAAACTGCCACGGGGACTGGTGGACAGAGGGATAGAATTTACCATTGATGTTGTCCCGTGTACCCAGCCTGTCTCAAAAACTCCATATAGAATGTCCATTGCCGAAATGAAAAAACTGAAAGAACAATTGCTAGACTTACTAGACAAAGGGTTTATATGACCAAGCACTTTGCTATGGGGCGCTCCCGTGTTGTTTGTAAAGAAGAAAGATGGAACCTTACATTTGTGCATTGACTACCAAGAATTAAACAAGGTAACGGTCAAAAATAAATATCCATTACCTCGAATTGACGATTTATTTGATTAGTTACAAGGTTCACAAGTCTTTTTGAAAATCGATTTGAGATTCTGCTACCACCAGCTGAAAATGAAGGCAGAAGATGTTGAGAAAACTACATTTAGAACAAGGTATGGTCACTACGAGTTTCTTGTTATGCCGTTTGGAGTGACTAACGCACCTACAGCATTTATGGACCTTATGAATCGGATTTACAAGACTTATCATGATGGATTTGTTGTGGTTTTTATCGATGATATTTTGATATATTCAAAGAATAGATTTGAGCATGAACAACATCTGAGAACTGTTTTGCAAACAATTAGAGAAAAGAAATTATTTGCTAAACTTACGAAGTGTGAATTTTGGTTGAACGAGGTTGTCTTTTTAGGGCATGTCATCAACAGAGATGGGATTTCGGTGGACCCATAGAAGATAGAAGCAATTATAAATTGGCCTACACCAACAAATATAATGGAAGTCCATAGTTTCATGGCCTTAGCTGGGTACTACAAAAGGTTTGTTAAGAATTTTTCAAAAATAGTTGTACCTCTTACTCAATTGACATGCAAGGGGCAACCATTTGAATGGAATAATGAAAAAGAATCTGCCTTCTAAGAACTAAAAACAAGATTGACGACTACACCAGCGTTAACATTGCCCACAGGTATGGAGAACTATGTGATTTATAGTAATGCATCTTGTAAGGGTCTCAGTTGTGTATTGATGCAAGAAAGACGGGTAATTGCTTATGCTTCCCGACAATTAAGGCCACATGAGAAGAACTACCCGACACATGACCTAAAATTGGCCGCAGTTGTATTTGCCTTAAAAATTTGGCGGCATTACTTGTATGGGGCAAAATGTGAAGTTTATACAGATCACAAAAGTTTGAAGTATTTCTTTACTCAAAAAGGGTTGAATATGCACTAGAGGAGATAGCTTGAGCTAATAAAAGACTATGACCTTCATATTCAGTATCACCCTAGGAAAGCCAATATAGTTGCTGATGTCTTGAGTAGCAAATCGGTGGGGAGTTTAACTTGCCTACTCACTGAACAGAAAGAAATCTTGCAAGGTTTTGAGAAATCCGAGATTGAAGTAGTATTACATGAACAAGGCCGATTGATGGCCGCCATTTCAGCCAAACCAACAATCATCGATGAGATCAAACAAAAACAGAAGGAGGATGAATTCCTCAAAAAATTAGTTAATGAATTTGAAGCAAATCCGAAACCGGGATATAGTGTTGTAAATGAAGTGCTGAAATTCCCAGACAGATTGTGTGTTCTGAATATTCCCGAGTTAAGAAGGAGAATTCTCGATGAAGCCCATAAATCAATGTTTGCTATGCATCCGGACAACAACAAAATCTATCAGGACTTAAAGCGAAGTTATTGGTGGCCAAGTATGAAATGTGAGATTGTAGAATATGTGTCTAGATGTCTTCAGTGTCAGCAAGTTAAGGCTGAACATCAAAAGCCAGCAATTCTACTTCAACCCCTCCTTATTCCGGAATGGAAATGGGAACACATAACCATGGACTTTGTTGTTGGCCTACCTCGGACACCTAGAGGTATGGATTCCATTTGGGTTATAGTTGATAGACTGACTAAATCTGCACACTTTTTGCATGTAAAATCTACGTATGATGCATACTATTTAGCTACTATTTATGTTGATGAAATTGTTTCTTTGCATGGAGTTCTGGTGTCTATTGTGTCAGATAGAGATCCAAATTTTGTATCTAGATTCTGGAAGAGTCTTCAAGCGGCAATGGAAACGAAGTTGAGGCTTAGTACAGCATTCCATCCACAAACTAGTTGAGGCTTAGTACAACATTCCATCCACAAACTGATGGACAATCGGAACGAACTATACAAACTCTAGAAAATATGCTCTGAATGTGTGCTTTGAAATTTCAAGGGAGTTGGGAAACTTACTTACCATTGGTCGAATTTGCATATAATAACAGTTTCCACTCCAGCATTGGCATGGCACCATATGAAGCTTTGTATGGCCAAAAATGTAGATCTCCAATATGTTGGATTGAGGTTGGGCATAGAATCTTGCTGGGCCCGAGCTTGTGTAGATAACGACTAATAAAATCAACATTATTCAACAAAGGCTTTAGACAGCTCAGAGCCGACAAAAGAGTTATGCAGATATTAGGAGAAGGCCTCTTGAATATGAGGTCGGTGATTATGTATTCATCCGTGTAAATCCCATAAAAGGCTAGTTAAGGTTTGGCAAGAAGGGTAAACTATCACCTTGTTGCATTGGGCCGTTTCAAATTCTGAAAAGACTTGGTCCAGTTGCTTATAGAGTTGCCTTATCATTGGGAATGGAACAAATGCACGATGTATTTCACGTGTCAATGTTGAGGGGTTATCTCCGAGATCCGTTCCACGTTATTGACTATCACCGAATAGCACTTGATGAAAATATAGAGTACGAAGAATGGCCAGAACGGATCATTAACCGACAAATAAACAGCTGAGGAACAAATCCATTCCAATGGTAAAAGTGGAATGGAAAGAACATTATGGTAAGGATGCCATGTGGGAGAAAGAAGAAGAAATGCGATAACACTACCCATATTTATTTCCAACAGAAGGTAACATAAGTTTGGGGAACCAAGCCTCCTAAAGGAGGAAAGAATGTGATAACCCAACTCTAGCTTGTGCTAATTAAACTTAATTATGCTTATAATTATGAACTTAATATGATTTTGAGTGCTAATTATATGATAATGGGTGTTTGTGAATTTATATCTGTTCACTATAGGAAAATTTGTTTGACCTTCCGTCATAAAATTTAAATTGAAGGACGTAGAGGCGTCAAAAACTGAAATTTACTGTGGTTTTGTATTTAGCATGATTTTTAGAGCCTATGGTGAAATTTAATTGAAAACTATTTCGGATCAAAATAATTAGATTAAATTGATTAAATTAAGTGCAATTGATTAACTCTAAGCAAATATGATTAGTTAAACTAATCACCACTATATATGTGTATAGTTAGTGCTTAGGCTCAAGAACCTTAAGCTCATTTTCACCTCTTGGCTGAGTTCATACACACTAAGGAGAGAACTCAACACTTAGAGAGAGAGAGAGAGAGAGAGAGAGATAGAGAAGAATTGTGAAGAAATTGAGAAGATTTTAAGAATTGGACTAGGGTACACTTGAATTCAAGCCTTAGGTATGATTTTCAACTTTGATTCTCGTAATTAAGACATGTAGAGGTCGAATTCATCTAATTCTTGAGTTCATTTACATGTAACTTTCCAGTGGAAGCATGAATTACTTTGAATTGGAAGAATTAAGTTGAAGTGTGTACATGCATGCATGAATCACCAAGTTAAGCTTGAATTTCATGGAAATATCCACATGCATGAAGCTACATTTGACATTTTTTTTTTTTTTGGAGATGTTTTATGTCTTACCACTTTTCATCTCATGCATGAGAGTTTTGAAAAGATTTGAAAAGAAAATAATGCAATTCATATCATATATGGTTTCAACCTTATGATTTGAGCTTGGATTTGGGACAATAGTTCATGATTTTGAATAATTGGTTTCATATTGAGAGTGTTTTCATATTACACAACGTTTTACCATGTTATTGGCATCAACTTGCAAGCTTTGACCTTTGGATTAAGTTTTGAGCTTCAAATAGAGTTCCAGAAAACCCAGAATTTGACTTGTCCGCTCGAGCGAGGAAAACATCGCTCGAGCATGAAAGTCGAGCTCCCAGAAGTTTTACAGAAATTTGCATGACGGCTCGAGCGGCAAACTCTGAGCTCAAGCAAACCCTGTCTTGCAAGACTCCCCGCTCGAGCGTCAAAAATCTTGCTCGGGCGTGAAATGCATGTAACCAGTACTTTTACAGAGTTTTGTAGTATGCTCAAGCGACCAAAGTTGCACTCGAGCTGAGAGCCTTGTTTCAAAAATTTTGAAAAGTCAATTTATGATTCGTTTTCCGTTTTCTTTCATTTCTAAGCGCTCTTAGGCATGCATTGGACATTCTAAATGAGTTAAGGACATGAAAGAAGCCTAAGAGCATTAAGCAAATTAAAGAATAGACTGAATTGTATTATGACCCAATGTGTTATGAATTATGTAGAGTCAAGTGCAATGATGAATCAAACGCCAGAACACAATGAGTAATACCTTAGTAAAGACATGTTCGTATATGCTATTTTTGTTTAATACCACTCATATGTAAGTGTTCTGGATTTGTGAATTCAAATTATGGATGAGTATTCTCCTCGTCTGATTGTGTAAGACTATAACGAAGTTGATAAGTATGAAATCACCTGAATAGACCAATGGTTGTTTTGAACGATATGAAATAGGCCTAAAGGTCGTCCTGTGTATTTGATTATATAGACCATAGGTCGTTCTGTATCTATATGAAATGGGCCCAACACCGTTTTGTATAATTGTTGAATGGGCCGGAGGCTGTTCTGAATAAGGGAATAATTAGACCTGAGGTCGTTTTGAATTGAATACAAAGATGAATGTGAACATGATCATGGATCATGAGTATGCATAAACGCGAAAATGGATTAGTTGGACCCAAGGTCATTTTGTGTGTAAGTCTGATCCAAGGTTGTTTTACACATGATGGACCTAAGGTCGTTTCGCATTTATTGAACTGAAGGTCGTTTTGCCTATAAATTGGACCCATGGTCATTTTGTATGTAATGGACCAATAGTCGTTTTGCAAGGATGAGTTAGACCCGAGGTCATTTAGTATATGAATATGGATGAGACATATGATATGTTGGACCTAAGGTCGTTTTGCGTTGGTATCGACCGACAAGTTTGGGTTATAACCTATAAATTAAACGAATCTCATTCATGAACTCCTTTACTTTGGTATTATTCACTGCGAGTTAGCTCACTCTTTATTTATATGTCTGTAGGTAAGCAGCGAAATGTCCAGCCTCAACCCCAATGAGCCATCAGAAACCATGTTTTGCGCAGTCAACTAAGGTCGCCTCACGCAAGAGACTTACTTTTGTTTTTGTTCTCTTGTGGTCATATATGATTGACCTTGTGTATAACCTTGGATTTTGGTGTTGATACTATTTGGAATGATCCTGGATGTACGTGGTACATACATAATGTAAATATTGCGTGGTGTGAGTTATTATATGTATATGAGAAGGTTTTTGATTAAACCATGTATGCACAGCTCGTTGGACAATTTTTGCAAGTATTGCTTCCGCAGTTTGACCTCCTATTTTTAAGTATGGTTTGATTTCTGACTGAGGTCATAGCTAATCTCATGATTATTGGCCGGTTATGACTCTAATCCATAGGGGCGAGTCTGTGTCATGACACGGTTGTTGTTGTTGCCACTGTTGCTATTGTTGTCTCAGGCTCTCGGCCATGTCGTACATCATTCTTTCCATCATGTCCAACCTTGAGTATATTGATTCCTCTAGCTCATTTCCTCTTGTTCTCACCATTTTCTATATGAAACTTTATATTATAGCAAACACAATAAACTCTCACACACCCACACATTCATATATTCAATTACGCACAAGTTATCTCACTCTCATGTTCAAATGCACAAGAATGCAATCCTTAAGTCTTTTCTAGACTCCCTATAGCTCAGTGGTCAAGTGAGTGAGATATAACTCGTGCTTGGATACCACTTTGTCATGACCCAAACCTGCCCTTATAAGTTTAGTATCATGACCAACTAGTAATCTTGAGATTACCTATAGCCTCAAAAACAAAATCAATCTTGATATGATTTACGGGGCCTGGTGAAAACGATATAAAATATAAGATTAAACCATTAAGCTGTGTATACATGAAAAACCTCATGTTATAGTTGTGCATCCATTCCTATATATGTATATATTCATACAACACGGTAACCTTTAATATTTAATACATAATTCAAGCATCCATAGTTTCCAATTCAAAACAACCCCCAAATAACAAAACAAAATTTCAAAATAACATGTGTATCACAAAAACTTGCTTGGCTCCACTCAACCCCAGGCTTACTCCAACCGGGGAGCTCTCCAAAACGATTGACACAAAGGTAGACTCCGAGGCTTTCTCTATCCTTGGTGCTCAGTTTGCCCACCTACATATACATATAAATAGTGAGCTAGGGTCCAGTGAGTAATAAAAAAATAAAGGAGTTAAATGAATGAAGTTCGATAATATTTCAATACAATTCCCATTTCAGTGCAATTCAAAATGATTCAATAATTGTACATTAGTAATGATCTTCTCAATTGATTTACATAGTACATCCAATAGAGTAATAATATTTCAATATCAATAGGACCACAAGGGTTGATCAATGGGACCTCTGCGGGTCAACCAATGTGTCATATTCAATGTGACCACGAAGGTCTAACATTAGAGATCTCTGTGTTTCAATTATCCAATGGGCTACGGCATTGTTTTACCCAGGTAAGGGCCAATTAATCAATGGGTCGTGGTATTGTTTCCCCCAAACAAGGGTCAATTAATCAATGGGCCGTGGTATTGTTTCTCACAGGCAAGGGCCTTACTATTGGATGCCACAAACTAAAATAATTTACATGTTGAGGTCGTCACATAAAGCTTCCACTAAGAAATGATTTGCATTTGGGATTGTTTGGGATGTGCTATATAAGTGCACTTTTTTGACTTTTTGGTTAAAAAAGTAGACAAAAAAATATGTATGTTTGAGATAACTTTTTGACTTTTTACGAAAAGATGTGTAATAAAATATTGTAGTAAAATCAAAATGACCATTCTAACCTTGTTGACTGTTTGGCTTTTAACTTTTTGACTTTTGGGTAGTTGAATTGAAAGGGCAAAATAATAGTTTTTTCCTCTAGGCTTCCCCCACAAGCTTTCCCTAAATAGTATAGACTTTTTGGCTTTTTTAGTAACTTTTTGACATTCTGGCTTTTGTAGGTTATCCCAAAAACATGGATTTGGGTATTAATTTTCCCTTATTCACAAAGAGAAGATGTAGGTTCCTATCCATTTCTTGTGCTTGAATTTGTTCTTAATTTTGATCCATTTAAATTAATTTTTTAGCAAAATATATGTTGTATATATCTGTTTATATCATTGTTGAGGGCTATAGCCCATCTACCTATTCCCCAAGTGGTTTCTATGAGGAAAAGGGGTAGAAAGGATGAGCACCACTCAGAAAATGTCCTTTGGCCTCTGTTCTAGAATTCTACACTGACCTAAATGCCAACTAGAAGAAAAATTCAGCCAGCCAGTTTGTTGTTTGGTCGACTCATTTTATGTCAAGCCCGATGATTCTCCCAAGAACAGAGCAAACAGTTTCTGGGGAGTGCTCTCCTTGGTGGTTTTGGAGCTGCTAATCAAATTCCTTTATTTATTTAATAAGATTTGTTAGATTCAGCAATAATTTTCCTGAATGTATTCATTATTGTAATAACTCCTCCAACCTTAATTCTCCTTTTTATTATTATTCATTCAATTGTTGTAATAATTTCTCCCCCCCCCTCCTCCTATTTTTTCTTTCTTTTCATTCGAATTGTTGTAACAATTCCCAACCCCACGTCTTTCTACCCATTTTATTTCTATGTTTTCCATATCTATTGATAAGCATCATGTTTTATTTATCATATCAATATCTTGCATCCATTTTTCATGCATTAGGATTTGGGCAATTTGCATATGTGGGGTTTTTATCAATTCTTATGCGTCTTTGTGTGCTAATTCATGCCTTGAGATGATTCATGTATCCAATGTTAGTAGCCGGATCTTTGGTTGCATTTTGTGTATGTATTGCATTAGGTATTTGTATATAGGATCATGTATATGTATATAACAAGCTATTTTTGGCCTGTCATAGATGAATACTAGGTGAGCATTTACAATTTTAGCATCTCGAATGTGTATGTTATTTTACTATGCTTAGCATTTTACCATGAGGCTAGGTGCTTAAATGGTATACCTCATTGAATGCTAATATGCATGTGAGCTCAATTTTCTTTGAGTTGTACATTTATTCAAAAATCTTTAAAAAATGTATAAAATCAAAGAATACCAAAATAAGGGACATGATATATATTTGATTCCTTCACATAGTAATGTTAGCATTATTAAAATAACCAAAACATGAGCATATAATATTTATAAAACTTATATCATGGTTTAGTAAAGGCCGATCTCTTGATCGAGTGAGTGGGGATGCTCAATTCATGACCTTCCCCCCTCATTCCTAAGGTTTCGAACCTAGACATCTTTGGTTATGACAAACAACGGCCTTTGGCATGAGTCATGGGTTTTCTAATTTTCCCAAAAGAATAGGTGGTGACTCTGAGATCTGGTGATGTAGTCCATTTCTGAAATATTTTGCAATGAATGGATTTTCTATAAAAGTTGTCAAATTTGAACTCTCATTTTCTGTTTCACATTGCACTAGTGAGACTAGATCAAAAGATCAGGAGTTTGAACTGTCAAGCGCGCTTGGGTACCCCCGGGACACCTATAGTGTTCTCCTAGGTGTTTCTGGAGCTGCTGTTTAAATTCTTTTATTTTAGCTAGTATGATTTGTTAGATTCAACAGTAATTAGGATGAATCATTTCATTGTTGTAATAATTCCTCCAACCCCACATCTTTTATTTTCCTTATTCATTCAATTGTTATAATAATTCGCCCCTCCCCCTGTCTTTCTTTCTTTTCATTCAATTATCGTAACAGCTTCCAACCACACGTTGTTCTATCCCTTTTATTTTTATGATTTCTATGTATGCGTATAGCATGATATTTTGTTTACCATGTCCATGCTTTGCATCCATGTTTCATGCATTAAGATTTGGCTAATTTGCATCTGTGGGATGCATCAATTCTTATGTGCCTTTGTCCGCTAATCCATGCCTTGAGATGATTGATGTATAAAATGTTAGTAGACGAATCTTTAGTTGCATTTTATTTATGTATTGCATTAATATTTTGCATATAGAATCATGCATATTTTACTAACTTTTGTTTCATCTTCATATTCGAATGTGAGTAAATACTAGGTGAGCATTTATAGCTTTAGCATCCCGCCTGTGAATGATTTTTCTTACTATCTCGAAAGTATCTTACCATTCGACTATTTGCTTAGTTGATATATCTCTATGGTTGCCAATGAATGGAGGTTGTGTCGTTTAATTTGGAATAATGTTAATTTATATGCCTGTGGGCTCAGTTTCATTTGAGTTGTACGTATCTCAAAACTCTTTCAAAATACATGAGGTCCAAACATTCCAAAATGAATAACATAGCCTTTACTCGATTGCTTCACATAGTAATGTTAGCATTATTAATAACCAAACATGAGCATATATTGTTTATAAAACTCATATCAAGGGTTAGTAGAGGTCAATCTTTTGATTGGGTGGGCGGGGGTGCTCAATTCATGTCCTTCACCCCCTCATACCTAAGGTTCTGAACCAAGGCATCTTTTCTTATGACAAACAGTGGCCTTTGGCACAAGTCACGGGTTTCCTAATTTCCTCAAAAGATTAGGTGGCGACTCTGAGATCTCCTGATGTAGTCCATTTCTGGCATATTTTGCACTAAATGGATTTTCTATGAAAGTTGCCGAATTTGGACTCTCATTTTTTGTTTCACATTGCACTAGTAAGACTAGATCAGGAGATTGAGAGTCTGAAATGTTAGGCGCTCGAGTACCCCCAAGACACCCACAGTTTTTGGTAACTCCATTAGGGAAACTAAGAGACCATGACTCAAACTCCATTATATAAGTTTTATTTACATATATACGTTCATTGCATTGCATGCATTGGGGCGCATAAGTCACTGTGTTTTCTATCTGATATCCTGGATGGCTTGCCAGATGTGGGCTCTATCATGGTCGGAATACAAGCCTTAGATTTGGATCACCAACATACTACTTGATCTTCCCTTCACTTATAGGTGTTGGGTAGGGTAAGTATAACGATGTCTTGCTGAGGTACCCCTTTTTACCAAACTGACCTAGTTCATATATTGAACTGTAGTAACTTCCAAATTTAGGAGAGGATAATTTCCCGTGTCTAAGATGTGATGATACTACTTGTTTGAATAATGAAGCTCTAGATTTATCTAAAGTTAGGGTAGGGAAACCCTAACCTCTAGGGGTGTTTGGAGTGATTGCTTATGTGCAAATGTGAGATACTTGCTATTCGATTGTGAAATCTTGGGAAAAAAGGAACCAATCCTTGGAGAGTTTTAATTTTAAGGGGATGTAGGATGCCTTTAGGGTTACTAAGTGCTCCCTATAGTTTAGACACTCAATTTTTAATCTGATATCACTAGTGTAATGTGAAACAAAAAATGAGAGTCCAAATCTGGCAACATTTACAGAAAATCCATTTATTGCAAAATATGCCAGAAATGAACTACATCATCAGATCTCAGAGTCGCCACCTAATCTTTTCGAAAAATTAGAAAACTCGTGACTCATGTGAAAGGCCACTGTCCATCATAACCAAAGTGTCTCAGCTTGGGAATTTAGGTATGAGAGGGGAAGGTCATTAATTGAGAACCCCACTCACCCGATCAAAGATCGACATCTACTATCATAATGTGATTTTTATAATCAATGTATATCCATATTCTGATTATTAATAGCACTACCATTATTATATAAGGCATGCATATATAGATTGTGAAATTAATTTTAGTTAAGCTTTAATTTTATGCACTATGAAAAGGGTTTTTCTTGGACAAAATCCACAGCATAAGAATCATCTGCATTCCAAAATAAATAACACAACCTCCATCCACTGGTATTTCAAACAGATATCTCACTTCAAAACTTAGCCTCATGATGTAGCAACAGATGTGATACTAAACATTCACGTGCAATATGCTAAAGCTCAAAATTCTCACCTAGTACTCCAAGGCGACTTCCAAGACACATACATATATATACAAATATACATGATCCTGTATAAAAGCTGCTAACGCACCTACCAGTTCGGATACTAAGACGTGACAGGAATATCATCTCAAGACATGAGGTGTAATGACCTGAACCCGATCCTAAAGGTTTGGATCATAACCGGCTAGTAATCATGAGATCACCTATGGGCTCAGACAGAATTTGAATCATATTTAATTATATAGGGCCAAAAGCAGAAGCAGAATTATAACTTTTTGTCTAGTGAGTTGTGCATATATGGCATAAAGAAAAACATTTTATACATTAATAACTCACATCCATAAATATACAAATAAATATTAGATGTCCAAAGATCATTCACCAGTCATCAACAGACGCATCCAAAAGCTTAGGTACATGTCAAACATGACCGACAAAAGAAAACAAAAGAAAAACAAATGCCTCTTTCAGGAGGCACCATTAGTTGGCTTCACAAAAACTCGAGTAATCTTTCACAGGTTCACTAGGGCTGGACATCTCATTGTTCACCTACATATATATATATATATATAACAGAGTGAGTTAAAATCCAATTGATAACATTAGAGTAAAGAGGTTATATGAATGAAATCTATCATTTAGTACAAGTAATCTCATACTAAAATTGTTGCATAATAGAACGACCTTTGGTCCAAAACATGACGGAACGATCTCTGGTCCAATATATATAGAAGTACACAATATAACAAATTATACTTAGCGGAATGACCTTGGGTCCAATCAATTACAACTGTATAATATGACCATTTGGTCAACACATAACAGATATTTAGGCTTATCAAATATTCAGAACGACCTTGGGTCCATCTTATCAAATATACAAAATGACCTCAGGCTATTTTGAATATGCGAAACGACTTTAGGTCCATCATATACATTTGTATCTTGTCAATCACATTTGCAAATATCATGTTGATTAGATAGATAGAAGGCACATTCATATCACAAAATCATAAGTTCGAAAAACCTACCACATTGGAAACATTTAAAAAAATAACGTATATACAAATATATTTACTAAGATATTACTTACAATGATTTGGTTACTGACGCGTCTTCGAGGATGAACCTACACAACTCATAAACATGTACACATTGGGTCATATTGCTTAACTAGATCGTTCTTTAGCTTATTCAATTCTTTTAAGTCTTCTTCAAAATTATTAATTCATTTGGGAGGCCTAATTCCTGCGTAAGAATGCTTAGAAAGGAATGAGAATGCAAACGTGATCAGGGTATGACTTTTCAAAATATGCTGAAACATGACAGTTCACTCGAGCACACTATTAGTCGCTCGAGCGTTCCACATGGTCTGCAAAAGTATTGGATGGTCCAAATCTAGGCTTGATGCTCGAGCCAAGGTGCAAAATAAACTAAAGTTGCTCGAGATGTCACTTAGTCGCTCAAGCCATGTGTAATGCCTCTGCAAAAATATTGGATGCAGGAGATGTGCGCTCGAGCGACAACTTCTTCGCTTGAGCGATGCAATCAAATTCTGGAATTTCCATAATAGAATTTAAGCTTGAAAACACAAGTTCAATGCCATAAAACTTTGCATGATATGTTCTAAACCATGAATACTCCTTCAAAAGCATGAATGCAAAACCAATTTCGAACCTCATGCCCAAAATTTCATAATTCTTCATATTTGGAACTCAAATCCCATGCATGTATTATTTAACTTCAAATTCTTTTCCAAAGCTCTCAAAACATGAAATTCAACTTCAAAATTCTATGAATTATGGATGCATGTTTGATATAACTTCTAATTTCAACATAGGTAACAAAACTCTTGACCAAAATTTTGATTCTTAACATATATATGCATGCATATATGAATTAGCTTCAAATTCATCATCCTTAGCTTAATTCTTGTGCTTAAACTCATAATTTTTTTGAATTCACATACTTGATGACTTTAATTCATGAATTAACGTTCAAATATTTACCTAAGGTCTTCAATTAAGCTTAAATTAGCAAGGACTTGAGCCTTCACAATTCTTCGATCTCCTTGCAAAATTTGTCAAAATCAAGCTCGCTCACTCTCTGGAATGAAGTCTCTTCCTCTCTCTCTAAACTTCCAATAGATTTTGATATGAAGATGAGTTCAAATATGCTTAGCTTCTAACTTAACACACACACACACACACACACACATAAGTTGATTAGTGTAAGGCCTTTATTAAGGATTAAGTTAACTAATTACAACTTAATTAATCAAGACTTAATTTTTCTGAGCTGAATCAAATTTTAATCAAACTTCCTAATATACTCTAAAAATTTTGCCATTCTATTTAAACTTACCAATTTTGGTTTTTGAAGTCATTAAGACATTTAATTTTAGATTTCAAGCAAAAATCACAACAGATATTCCGACAATGAATAGATATGCATACAAATACGCATCAAGCACATAATTAGCATTCAAAATTAAATAAATATAAACATATTGCATGATGGGGTTCTCATAGACTTCCCCCTTAAGAAGTTTGGTCCTCCAAACTTGCGTTACCTTGTTTGGGAAATAACTCAGGATACTTTTGCCTCATTTCATCCTCTCTTTCCCACGTGGTGTAGACACCCCATTTTTGACCGTCCTCAAGACTTGGAGGTCACCGTTTAAACACTCGGTGATTATCCATGTTTGTGTTCGTTTGGAGTTCCCGGAAGTCTCGGCTCGCGCGCCTTGCTTCAGGATCCCCGAACTCGACCGTTTAGTGTCTGGTTTTGCACCAAACACTTACATCTTGCCCTTGAGAGGCAGGGTGAGGTTTGTAGACCATCCCCACCCACCACCGGCAGTGGCTAGAGGCCACCGGCTGGTGTTTGATGCCACCGGCAATGTAGTTTGCCGGCCGGCACTATTTGTTGCCGGTCAGCACTATTTTGTGCCGGTCGGCACTCTTTTTGGCCAAGATGGCATTTTTGGCCGGCCGATTGCTGTTCATCTGCTTTTGTAGATATTTTTAAACAGCTGTCTTGCTTTTGCGCTCCTCCATACACGTATGGAGGGATCTTCCTCTTGTAAAGCTTGTCTTGTAAGCTTTACAAGAGACAATAATGTGAAATGGATCTCAAAAATAGCCCCTCAATACCGACACATGAAACACATTATGCATTTGTTCCATTCCCGATGGCAAAGCGATTCGGTACGCAACTGGACCAAGCCTTTCCAGAAACTGAAAAGGCCCAATGTATCGAGCCGATAACTTGCCATTTTTCCCTAATCTTGTCTAACTTTTCATCGAAATCACTCTAATGAACACATGATCGCCAACATCATATTCTAATGCCTTTCTTCTCTAATCCACATAACTCTTTTGTTGGCTTTGCATGGTTTTGGGCCTTTGCTGGATGATCTTAATCTTCTAGGTAGTTTGTTTGCACAATCTCAGGATCAAGCAAAACCCGGTCCCCAACTTCTGTCCAACACACAAGATCTATATTTTCTGTCATAGAAGGCTTCATTCGGTGCCATGCCAATACTAGAATGGAAACTATTGTTGTATGCAAATTCCACCAAAGACAAATAGGTTTCCCAACTTCCCTAAAAATCCAAAGCACACATCTGAAGCATATCCTCTAAAGTCTGAATAGTTCTTTCTAATTGCCCATCGGTTTACGGATGGAAAGCGATACTAAACCTCAATTTTATTCCCTTTGCTCTTTGAAGGCTTTTTCAAAATCTTGACACAAATTTTGGATCCTTATCTAAAACAATAGGTTCCAAAACTCCATGCAAACGAATAATCTCGTCAATATAAGTAGTAGCAAGTCTATAAGCATCATAGATAATTCTCACAAGTAGAAAATGTGCAGATTTAGTTAACTTATCCACAATAACCCAAATAGAATTCATACCTCTAGGTCTCCGAGTTAGACCAACGATTCCATTTTGAAATATGAAAAGGTTGAAGTAGCCTTATTGGTTTTTGATGTTCAGCTTTGACTTGCTAACATTGAAGGGATCTGGATACATATTATGCAATTACCTTTTTCATGTTAGGCCACCAATAAATTTTCTTCAAATCTCAATACATTTTATTGTTGCCCGGATGCATTGTAAACTTTGACTTGTGAACTTCTTCTACGATCCTTTTCTTCAAATCAGAAATATTTGGAACACACAATCTCCCCTGAAATTTCAACACTTCGTTCTCAACACTAAACCCCGATCTTGGTTTTGATTCTATCTCATCCCATGTCTTCTTAAGGAATTCATCCTCCCTTTGCTCT
This sequence comes from Camellia sinensis, assembly GCF_004153795.1. Lineage (NCBI taxonomy): Eukaryota > Viridiplantae > Streptophyta > Magnoliopsida > Ericales > Theaceae > Camellia > Camellia sinensis. The sequence goes on from NW_021026159.1 coordinate 753,921, forward strand.
TGCTTTATCTCATTAATGATTGTTGTTTAGCTGAAATGGTGGCTAACATCACTTCAATCTCGGATCTCTCTAAGTCTTTCAAACAATTCTCTCTGTTCAGTATGGAAATATGCCAAGTTCCCCGTTGACTTCCTACTCAGAGCATCAGCTACAGTATTAGCTTTACCCGAATCATACTGAATCAGAAGGTCATAGTCTTTCATCAATTCTAACTGTCTCCTCTGTCACATGTTCAACTTCTTTTGAGTAAAAAAGTACTTTAAACTTTTGTGGTCAGTGTAAACCTCACATGTAGCCCCATAAAGATAGTGGCACCAAATCTTCAAAGAAAACATAACAGCGGCCAACTCCAAGTTATAGGTCGGGTAGTTCTTTTCATGAGGCTTCAATTGCCAAGACACATAACCTATCACTTTACCGTTCTATATCAAAAAATAACCCAAACCCTTATATGAAGTATCACTATAAATAACAAAGCCCTCGATACCTAACGGTAGTATCAAAACCGGCGCTATAGTTAGCCTCATTTTCAGTTCTTGAAATGCAGACTCCCTCTCATCAGTCCATTCAAACGGTTCTCCTTATCGAATAAGTTGGGTAAGTGGTACAACTATCTTTGAGAAGTTTCTCACAAACCTTCTGTAATACCCAACTAATCCCATAAAGCTTTGGACTTCCGTCACAATTGTCGATGTAGGTCAATTCACAATTGCCTCAATCTTTTGCGGGTCTACTGAAATCCCATTTCTACTACTCATGTGCTAGAAACACAACTTCATCCAACCAAAATTCACATTTGTTTAGTTTTGCATACAATTTCTTCTCTCCAAGTATTTACAAAACAATTCTCAAATGTTGTTTGTGTTCTTCTATACTTTTCAAGTAAATCAGAATATCATCAATGAATATAACCACAAATTCATCAAGATAAGATTTAAAGATTCAGTTCATAAGGTCCACAAAAGCTGCAAGCGCATTTGTTACTTCAAACGGCGTAACTAGGAATTCATAATGTTCGGCGGTTTTCTCAATGTCTTTAGCTTTCACTTTCACTTGATGGTACCCGGACTCAAGTCAATCTTTAAAAATACTTGTGAACCCCGTAACTGATCAAACAAGCCATCAATACGGGACAAAGGGTATTTGTTCTTGATTGTTACCTTATTCAATTCTCGACAATCAATACACAAGCGAAGTGTTTTGTCTTTCTTCTTTACAAATATGATCAGGGCACCCCATTGCGAAGTACTAGGTCAGATAAACCCTTGTCAGGCAAATCTTGTAATTGAACCTTCAATTCTTTCATTTCAGTAGTTAATATTCTATAAGGAGTCTTTGAGATGGGTTGAATACATGGCATAACTTCAATAGTGAACTCAATTTCTTGGTCAACCAGTTCCCCTGGCAATTCTTCGAGAACCACATCTAAAAATTCTCTAACTACTAGAGTATCATCTATTATAATATCTATAGATTGAATAGTCAAAATACTACATAGATAGCCTCGACATCCCTTCTTAAGTAGTTTACATGCTTTCATTGCTGAAATTAAGTAAGGTGGAGGTACTACACTGTTACCCTCAAACAAAAATTCATTTTGTCTTGGAGGTCTAAACAAAACTTGGTTTGTCCCAGAATCAATGGTAGCACAATATTTAGACAACCAATCCATCCCCAAAATCACATCAAAATGTCTTATGTCAAAGAGATAAAAAGTCCACATATAATATAGCATTCCCAACAAAAATTTCACAAGCACGATACACAAAAGTACACAAAATAGATTCCCGAATGGAGTAGATACACATAACACAGAAGGCAGTGATTGCATGTGTCTATTCAGTCTATATGCAAATTTAGTAGAAATAAAGGAACATGTTAATCCTAAAGCAATTAGCACATAATTATCTTGGTTGCAAATAGAAAGATTACTTGAGACAATGGCCTTGGTATTCCGTGTATCCCATAGGGTGAGTGCAAAAACTCTTCCTTGCCGAAGTGTTTCTCTAGTAGCAGTAGATCTTGTTGTGTTTCTGGGTATTGGAGTAGATCCAGTTGAACTAGTGATTGGTCTTTGGCTTCTTTGCTAAATTTGTGGACAATCTCTGACCATTTTTCCTCTCTTACCACATCTAAAGCATGCCCCTAAAGTACGGTAGCAAACTCCCTGGTGTCTTTTACCACATTTGTTACATGTCAGTGCAGAATCTCTTGTAGAGTTGGAAACACTAGTGTCCCCAGATTATGCTTCTCAAATAATGTTGATCCCTTATTAAAATAATGGCCTTGTTTCTTCCCTTTCCATTCAAATGGTCGGCTATGTGAAGCCAAATTTGATCCAGACATTAAAGCTCTATCAAGAATATCCACGTACTTTGGCAATTTTAGAACATTTACCTTTTCTAGGATTACATTTCAAAGTCCACCCTCAAACTTCCTTGCCTTCTTATAATCAGTGTCAACCATGTATGGTGCAAATCTGGCCAAATCAGTGAATTGTGCCTCATATTCAGCTACTGACTAGTTACCTTACTTCAACCCTTTGAATTTAGATACTTTCCGATCTCGAATGCATTGAAGGAAGTACTTCTAGTAAACGATCTCCAGAAATCGTGCCCAACTTATTCCCACATTTTCATCCCTAACTAACATCCACCATCTTCAAGCATCACCCTCCAAAGTAAAAGCTGCTAACTAAGCTTTCTAGGCATCAGTGCATGGAAATATTTCAAATAATTTCTCAATGCCAATAACCCAAGCCTCTGCTTTCAAAAGATCGACTCCTCCTCAGAACAGAGGTGGTTTCATTTTCTTGAATTCTTTAGTCAAAGCAATTGTTCAGCCATCCACTTGATGCTCTTGTACTGGAAGTGGCACATCCTTAGCGACTTCACCATATCTTGAATCATTCTCTCCATTCTATCTAAACTAGAAGACTCTTCTACCTCATTAGCCCTTGTTTTCACCATGATCTATATGAAGTCGTATTATAATAAACACAAAAATTTGCACATATACACATAGGCACAACAGTTCATATCTTACATATTCACATATTTGAATAATCACGATTCACACAAGCATATACTTATCAGATGAATGCACTCTTAGTCTTTTCTAGATACCTTAATGCTCAATTGGACAAGTGTGTGAGTTATTAACTCGTGCTTTGATACCACTCTGCCACGACCCGAACCCGCCCTAGAGGTTTGGATTATAATCATGAGATTACCTACGAACTTAGATAGAATTCGAATCATATTTAATTATATAGGGCCAGAAGCAGAAGTAGAATTATAACATTTTGTCCAGTGAGCTGTGCATATATGGTAGAAACAAAAACATTTTATACATTAATAACTCACATCCATAAATATACAAATGAATATTACATGTCCAAAGATCATTCACAAGTAATCAACAAACACATCCAAAAGCTTAGGTACATGTCAAACATGACTGAAAAAAGAAAACAAAAGAAAAACAAAAGCCCCTTTTGTGAAGCACACCATAGCTTGCTTCACAAAAACTTGGTAATCTTTTATAGGTTCACCAGGGCAGAACATCCCGCTGCTCACATACATACATATATATAATAGAGTGAGCTAAACCCCAACAAACAACATCAGAGTAAATAGGTTATATGAATTAGATCTATCATTTAGTACAAGTAATCTCAGGCTCAAATTCTTGCCATAACAGAACGGCCTCAGGTCCCAAAAATGACGGAACAACCTCTAGTCCAACATATATAGAAGTACAAAATAAAATAGATTATATTTAGCAGAACGACCTTGGGTTCAATCAATTACATCTATATAATGACCATTTGGTCAACACAAAACAGATATTCGAGCTTATTACATATTCGAAACGACCTTAGGTCTATCTTATCAAATATATAGAACGACCTCAGGTCCATTTCGAATATATGGAACGATCTTAGGTCCATCACATCTCGTCAATCACATTTGCAGATATCATGTTGATCGGACAAATAGAAGGCTCATTCATATCACAAAATCATAAGTTCGGAAAACTTACCACATTGTAAACATTTAGAAAATAACGTATATGAAAATATCTTTACTAAAATATTACTTACAATGATTTGGTTGGTGACAAGTCTTCGAGGATGATCCTACACAATTCATAAACATATACACATTGGGTCACATTGCTTAACTGGATCATTTTTTAACTTATTCAATTCTTTTAAGCCATAATCTAATTTATTAATTCATTTGGAAGCTCAATTCATGCCTAAGAATGCTTAGAAAGGAATGAGAATGCAAACGTGATCAAAACATGATCAATAATGAATCGATTCAGCCGAACTACTGCTGAATCTAACAAATCATACTAAAAAAAGAAAAGAAACAATCCAAGAGTTCCAGAACTACTCAAGAGAGCATTCCCCATAAACCGTCTGTTTTTTTCTTAGGAGAGATGGCCGGCCAGACACAAAATAAGCCAGCTACACTAGGAAATGACCGACCGAATTCTTTCTCCGGCTGAGGAATAGGTTAGTGTAGAATTTCAAGACAGAAGCTAAAAGGGCACTTTCTGGGAGATGCTCATCTCTTCTGCCTCCTCTATTAATAGGGATGGCCAAAGCCCTCAACAATGATAAAACAAGCATATACAACAGAAATTTCGCATAAATGAATGATTAAATGAGTGAAAATCAAGAACAAATTTAAGCCCAAGAAAGGAATAGGAAACTACATCTTGTCATTGTAAATAAGGGCAAATTAATACCCAAATCCATGCTATTAAGTGGATAGCGTAGATTAATGCAAATCATTTCTTAGCGGAAGCCTTGCTTATTAAAACAAGGGATTCATCAAACTCATTGAAAACTCCTCATCTAGTCATAGAACAAGGGTAGTTACGTACCTTTCTATGTTCACAAATGATTGACAAGGGAGGTTTTAACTTCCTTTGACACAAAATCTCTTGTTTTACTTCCAAAATACTCAATGAAAAGGAAAAGACACTACTTCTCAACATCAAATCCCATGGATCATCCAAGCAATCTCATGGAACAAACCCTAGCACTCATTGTTATTGAGTAAGGAGTTGAAACACATAGATTAACACACTAGGATAGGTGAAAAGGAAGAGTGCAATAACAAGGAAAGCTACTTTACTCACTAAACTTATGAATGGATGGCAAAAGTTACTCCCAATCACATCCATAAGGATCCAAATGCATTTGAACTAGACAGTTAAAGCTAAGGAAAGCAAGAAAGCAAGGAAAATACTATTAACTCAATGAATGGGTGGCTAAGGCTACTTCCTCCACATCCACGAGGATGTACTACAATTACATGATGGAAATGAAGCTAGAACTGAAGAAAAAGTAAGAGAATATGATCAAAGACACCAAGGACTCACCTCTTAAAGAGGAGAAGCCTCTCTTGTTCACAAACTCCTTTAGGGTCCCTCAAGAGCTTTTAGGTGTGTTCTTTCATGTCCAAAAGTCCTTTGTCCAGAGCTTATGATCAAGCTTTAATGGAGTATTGTTAAAAGGTGAAGGTGGTAGGTAAGGAGCAAGGAAAGAAGAAAAAGAAAGGGCTCCCAAGCTTGAATACGCTTTGGGTGAGTTTTTTCAACCCTTCAAAATGATCTATCGAGCTCTATATATAGAGAGTCCAAGTCATAAATATCTAAGATATTTGTGGTACGTAAGCAAAACAAGATGAAATTCCTGAAAATGCTTTGTACCCGAAACATTCAGCTAGTTGAACTACTTCGTGATTAGCCGAGTGTTTTTTATGATGTCCGGCCAGCCAGTGGGCACATCATCAGATCAACCAGAGTAGGCTAGCCTAAATTGGAAGGACAAACAGGTATTTCAGAGGATTTCATCCCTCCCATTCACTTTCACTATATTCTTTGTTCAGTTTGTTTGAAAGAATACAACATTTTTTACTTTGAAAATATGAGCTTCAGAACATTGCGGTAATGTCTAAACTTGTAAGATTAACACATCTCGTCTTCATCATCAGGAACTCAAAAGGAATTGTTTAAGTCACAAGGCTAGTCAAAAATAGGGTGTCTATAGGGGATCTCTTTCAAAATTTAGGGTCCGTAGACGCGCCCGCGCGGGGCCTTCGCTACAGTTCAGACTCGATTTGTGTCACGGTTCTTAATCTGAACCAAAGAGTCCAAATCCGGCAAATCGTTTTGAGAAACAGATTTTAGAAACAGATTTTTGAAAAGAAGTGCCAAACATGGACTGCTTTGCCAAATACAGAGTCGCCACCTAAATATTTTAAAATGGGAGAATTTAAGAAACCCGGACTCGGTGCCAAAGGCCACGTGTCCGTCATCACCAAAGTTGCTCAGCTTGGGAACTTGGGTGTGATTGGGGAAGGTCAGCTATGAGCACCCCCTCTCGCCCGATCCGAAGATCGGCCTCTACTAACCGTGATATCCAATTTTGAAAACGTTATGTGTTCTTATTCCAGTTATTAGCCTAGAATTACTATGTTATGCGCACAGCACACAAGTATAGACCAAATCGCCTAACTTGGAATAAAACATTTCATGCTTGTTTTGAAAATGGTTTGCTACTCGCAAGTAGGCTAAAATGCAGGTTTTGCCACCCTCGAGTGGACTTTAAAACTCACAGTTTTAATGCATCATCCCAATTTAGGTAATTTAACCTCCATCCACAGGCATTTAAGCAGTTATATCACATAAGCAGCTAGCCTCATGGTAATCATACTGTCATGGTAACACTCACACGCATGCAAGGATGCTAAAGCAAAAGAACTTACAGAGTACTCCAAGCCAAGACAGGAACTAATTAGTAATCACATGCATGATCCTAGTTCATATTTGAAATGGCTAATGCAACACATGCAAAGATGCAATCCAAACAGGCTCGGCTATCCTAAACATGGCATGTGAAATGCTGCAATTAACACATATTCAATTTGGAATTAAAATACAGATGCAGTTAGAATGATGCACCGAGCCTGGTGCATGCAAGACAAATGTATGGATGCACGCATGCATAGCATAAGGTATGCTAATTTAAATATGCCCTAGTCTACCATCGTAAGCGGGTAAATAAAAAGGAAGAAAGACGTGGGGTTGGAAGACATACACACACTCACGCACACTTATTACACAATTGCCCTCACTCGGAGGGTCCAAATAAATATTACAGTCCGAATAATAAACACATTAATTATTACAGAATTTCTAATTACTTAACAGAATGAATGCAAAAAGAAGAAAGGTGGCCACAGCCCCTGCCTCGGGATGCGCGAATGATGCATGCTCGAACCCGTCTCGCCCGGAAAGTCCGTACCATACCACTGCCGCCTCTGTTTACACTGCCCTGCTTCTCTGAAAATTTCCAAAGTTCTGGGACATGTCCCCTGAACACTGTGGAACACCATCGGATGGAGGAGATGTCCACCGGTCATCGAAAATGTCCATCGGCTGCTGATGAATCCATCGGACAGTCGGCACTGAATGTTGCCGGTCGGCAGAAAGTCCCTACAGAATCTGGTTTTTGACAGCAACAAGGACAGACAGTGTATGGCATGGAATTTCAAGCAAGTGTATGCATGGCTACTCTCCCAATCATGTAACGGACTCAAGGGAACATGGCCCTTGGCCCTCGGGCTACCAATAGTGCATTTGATGCATGATAGCCTAAGGAGCCAAGGTTGCAATTTGATGTACAAATGCATGCAACACACAGATGAGGACCAAGATCCTATCATACCAAAGTCAAGGGCCCCGGTGACCGAGAGTTAAGACGCGTTACATCACTTATAGTATGAACGCTCCTTAACCCTCACACTTGGTTTGACACCCCAAACCCAGTAATGCAATGCATGTTATGCAAACATGACTCAAAGATACAACATGAGATTAAGATGCAAGGCATGCCAAATGCCATGCAACTACCATGGCAAGTATGCAATGCTAGGCATGCAAGATGCAAATGCAATGCAAACATGGACGATTTAAGCAATAGGATCATCATGTTACAACACCTAATGAAGCAATCATGCAACAAACATGAGACAAGCATGCAATGGTGGACTTAAACCATAAAGGGGCAGACCTCAATCCACCCCAAAACAGTGGCCAAAAGTGCCCAAAATGGTGGACAAACACTCATGCCAACACGCAAGCCAATGGACCTAAGGCTAAGGCACAAAAAGGGGGCACTTTACTTCCACTAACATGACCATTCGTGGCATGAATTAGACAAGCAAAAACAGAATCCTAGCATGCAAAAATGGACTTCAAAACCCACTGATATGGTAGCTTAAGTGGCTGCAATGAGATGCATGCACCAAGACTCATTTCTAGGCATAAAAGGGCACATCCTCAAAGCATGAAAGAGGTCACATATGCAAACATACAAACATGATTTATGAACTGAAATATGATCCTAGATGATGCCAAATCATGAGGATGGTCTAAGCTACGCATGCTAGAGGCCAATATACTCAAGGCTTACAAGCTAAAACACAAAGAGATGACACCAAACATGGTAAGCATGACTGAAACAGATGGCCAACAGGCCTTAAACATGGTAAAGTAATGCCAATACCTTCATGAAATTAGGCTAACACATGCAAGAATCATGACCTAAACACAAGATGCATTTCTAGGCCAAATAGAGGAATGTAAAGCAAGTATGTTAAGCATGCAAAAGGGCACAAATCCGACCAAAAACAGAGATAACATGTGACCTAGAGACACCCAAAAACCTCTGAAATAGGGCCAAAATCAGTCAAGCATGCATGTTGCCCTTTAAGCCAAAAGGCAAGGAAATGAGGCAATGAAGGGAGAGGGGTGTCCCTCCCCTATACAAGACTTCAAACCACCTTTCTTACCACTGAAAATCCACTGGTTTTCAATGGTGAGAAGACTAGAACACTCAAGCAAACAAGGCACTCAAGCAAACAAGGCCTCACAAAGGGAGCACCAAAAGGGCCAAATAAGGCCTAAGAGGGTGAGTCTGAACTCAAACCACAAAACAACCTCAACGAAAGTTCTTAAGCATGAAAATATAGGCTTTTTTTATGTTATGCACAAAGCCTAAATCAGCAAGCAAGATAGGTAAAAAAACTAGTGCAAGTTTGGGGAAACTAAAGCAAAGTGATTACCCTTGAAGATCCTTTGAAGAAGAGTTGGTCCAGCCACCCTCTATTGACCAAAACCAGTCCAAAACCTCAACAAACAACCCTCAAAGTGCCTCAAAGTCGAAGTAAGGTGTGGTAGTGTGTGTGTTAGTGCAAAACTAAGGTAAAAATGCACTTTTAGGCTACAAAACACACACAATGGAGGAGAGAGAGGGAAATATATAGAGAGAGAGTGTGTATGTATATGTATATGCTCTGGTTTTTCTCTCAAACTTGCCAACCTAGAAGAAGGAGGAGAGCTCTCCTCTTATAGAAGTCCCCCTTGCAAAGCTTACCAAACAAGCTTGCTTAGAGGGAAATCCCTCCATACACGTGTATGGAGGGGAACAGAGTGGGTGCCAGCTATCACAGCTAGCACAAAATATCTACAAAAAGTAGATGAACAGTAGTCGGCTGCTCAAAATTGTCATTTTGACAAAATGGACTGCCAATCGGCAACAAAGAATGCCGACCGACAATATACATTGCCGATGGCAACAAAACACCAGCCGGTGGCCTCTGGCCATGGCCGGTGATGTGTGGGGATGCCTCACAAGGCATTCCCTGCCCCTACAAGGCAAAACACAAGTGTTTGGTGCAAAACCAGACACTAAATAGTCGAGTCGAGAGATCCTGAGGCAAGGCACGCAAGCCGAGACCTCCGGAAACTCAAGACGAACACAAACATGGATGATCACTGAGTGTTCAAACGGTGACGTCCAAATCTTGAGGACAGTCAAAAATGGGGTGTCTACAGGGTCGTATCAGAATAAGAATTTGGGTAAGAATCTAAAGGGTTGTGTTTGATGGATGATCAAAATCTATGGATTATATCGGAATGGTTGTGTAAGGCCCCGGTGTCCCACATCGGGAATGGAGGGGGAGTTCCTGGGCTATAAAAGTAAAAACTTGGACCCTTATATAGCATCGAGGCCTTTTCCCAAGTGGTGAAATCCCTATTAGAACTCCCCAGTTAAGCGTGCTTAGGCTGGAGTAGTTCTAGGATGGGTGACCGACTGGGAAGAACAAATCCGTGCGGGCATGGCCCAAAGCGGACAATATCGATGACGTGTAAAGGGTCAGGGCGTTACAAATGGTATCAGAACCGACTCTCCGGAGTACCGAGTATGAGCCCCTAGCGTCTCTCGGTGCATGTGGGCGGGCTTGCGAGCTGGCAGGCTACTGCACGGGGACATGCAGCCTTATGGGGGGTGGATTGTAAGGCCCCGGTGTCCCACATCGGGAATGGAGGGGGAGTTCTTGGGCTATAAAAGTAAAAACTTGGACCCTTATATAGCATCGAGGCCTTTTCCCAAGTGGTGAAATCCCTATTAGAACTCCCCAGTTAAGCGTGCTTAGGCTAGAGTAGTTCTAGGATGGGTGACCCACTGGGAAGAACAAATCCGTGCGGGCATGACCCAAAGTGGACAATATCGATGACGTGTAAAGGGTCGGGCGTTACAGGTTGAATTTATAGAAAAATCAAAACCAGGGGTCAAAAAATTGTATCTTGCTTTGTTTTAACCAACATGTCCAATACCATGATCTGATAGGGTATTTGTTTTGATGCTAAGATTCACAAGGATCAGCAGAGCTTAATATCTCGGGAGAAACCATACCCAATTCAGAAATAGCCATACCCAATAAATAAAAAAAAGGCCCAATCCAATCTAACTCGAAAAAAACTTAACCCATCCCACTCTATATAATTCGACCTATCCAAATCAAAAACACTCCAGTCCATTCAATCTTGAAAACCCATCTCCGACAAGGTCACATCCACCCAGTTCCCCAGTTGCTAATTCACCAAATCCCATAATGGCCCAAAATCCAGTGGATCTAGTATACATGATTACAACCCTATAGTAATCTATGGATGCTCTCAACCACATAGTTACCACCCAGGCTAAGGCTATAGCTGGTTTGCAACACCCATCTGGGGCATCCACTACTCACCCACTCCCAGCCAATCATCTAGTCTCAAATTTACTTCCGTCAATTGAAGACTTCCAAGGTCTTAATCTACAAAAAGGACCAGACTAGACCCATGCTGTCAGAGCTTCAGAATATCCTGTTGAGGGACTTTTCACTCTCGATCATAGTGAGTTCAACCCACCATACTGAAAGTAACTAAGCTTAAAGGGACAATTAAAACGTTGCAGAGAATCAACTCCATTCTGGACATTGAGGATAGGTATACAGAGGCTGCTGTAAGATTGCCAGAACGATTCAAGATGCCGGCACATAAACAGGTTCGATAGGGTCGGAGACCCTATGGTTCACATCTGGCTTTTCTCAAACATCTTCAAGCCATGGGCCTGACTCGATCCCAAAAGCTTTCCTTGTTCGGAAGAACCATGTTAGGAGTGGTTACTACTTAGTATACCAAGTTAGATGATTCAATCAAACAAAATTGGGAGGAGTTGGCTGAAGCATTCATTGCACAGTACTCCTACAATGCACAGATCGAGGTAATCATGCGAGAGCCCAAGGCAACTTGCCAAGAGCCCAATGAAAGCTTCGTAGCATTGATCACCAGATAGAGAGCAAAGGCGACCATGATGACAAATAGGCCCCCTGATAAGGACTAAATCTGCATGATTGTAAGGCATCTGCATGGCAAGATGTTGCAGAATATAGTTTTTCCACTTTTCACCTTCAAGGAGTTGCATGAAATGGGGGTTCAAATTGAGGATGCCATTAAATGAGGAATCATAGTAGATGAAAATGAGCCTGTAATGAAGTCATTTACTTACAGTTCCAATGTCGCTCCAATAATAGCATAACGGTGGAGCCCTCAGAAATCGATACAGTTACCATTACTGCCCAAACAGCCAATCCCTTCACCAATGCCAACCAACAAACAACCAACTCAACCCAAGCCTAAAAACGATCCTACCATCATCTCCATATGTTCCCAACTCGGGCCATAAAAGTCTTGATCAAAAAGTGGTACCTCAAACTCCTTGACCCTCAACCTTTCCATGATCTTCATTCGGCCAGACATGACTGTACTAAATACTACACCTTTCACCAATAGCACGATCATGATACTAATTGTTGTTATCACTTTCATCATGAGATTTAAAATCTGATCAACAACAAAACAATAAATCCACCACAAAACCCCAATATCACTACTAACCCATTGTCTCCCCATGATAAAATAGCACCCCCTATCAACCTCAACCTCATCCATACAATTTCATCCATCTACAACTCCAATATATACGTCATTATGTCTCATCTACCCAAGCCTGAAGTATTCATTCCAGAGGGCACCGACTTGTGCATGATGGACGCACCTGAATGCCAATCTTCTCAAATCCCAAAAAATGAAGGTCCAGTTCATCTCATTCCAATAAGCCCATTCAGAAAAGCCCAGTTTAGTTCAATTCAAGTTTAGTCAACAACTTAGAAAGACTCGGCTCAATCAATCCATTTAGGCCAATCCAGTTCAGATACACCAAGTGCGCCAATTGTTGAATCTACTACTTTTGAAATGTTGAGAATAATTGAAGACCTTCAGAGAACAGTGGCAGATTTACCCATCATTGGCCACATTCCATGTTGGGAATTTCATATCAAAGAGCTCTTTAATCTTGGGGCAAGCTAAAAATGGAATGGGCTAGCCTAAAGTCGAAACTTTGATGATGGCTAATGGTGATAATAGAAGGGTAACCTAATTGGACACATTGTTCAAAGATGTCTCCAGCTTGGGTGATACCATGTCAAAAACAAATGGGCCTTGCCCACATATAGCCATCCAAATCCTTGACAAGGCTGATGCAAGTAGGAAGAATGAGTCTGGGCAGGTATTGAGCCTTGTATACATCTCTAATGGGTTATTAAGATTTTAATGATCAAAGGCCTAAACAAACAAGCCCTTCATAATCATTCTAAAATTTCAAACAGTTTCTTATTAAAAACTTGCAATGATCAATTCAGAATCGTGCGTGGTGTTCTACGCTGTTTCGGGAGTTCTCTTCACACTTTAGCAATGACGTTGGTAAACACAAGATGGCTTTCAGATCTCATAAGTCATAGAATTCCTCCTCATGGCATTTTCATCAGTCAAAAAACGCCCTTCATAATCATTCTAAAATTTCAAACAGTTTCTTATTAAAAACTTGCAATGATCAATTCAGAATCGTGCGTGGTGTTCTACGCTGTTTCGGGAGTTCTCTTCACACTTTAGCAATGACGTTGGTAAACACAAGATGGCTTTCAGATCTCACAAGTCATAGAATTCCTTCTCATGGCATTTTCATCAGTCAAAAAACAAGAAAAGAAAGACAAAAAGAGAAACAATGGGAGAGGGGAAAAAAAAGAAGAAAAGAAAAGGGAAAAAAGAAAGAAAAAGGAAAAGTCAGCCATCAAGCCAGGGGCATCCATGGAATGAAACAGCTATGAGGAAAAGAAGTTCTCTTTGAGCTCAAAGAAACCAATACAAGAAGGTACTACATGGTAAGGAGGATTAACTATAAAAGTGGAGTGAAAGCAAGGAAGATGACATGCATAAGTCAAGATAAAACCAAGCTCAAATCAAGGCGAAGCAAGTTTCATTATTAGGGCAATGATGATTGCTAATCAAATTCACTGCAACTATTGTAGCACTACCCTTAAGAGGCTCGTTGGGCTGAAAACCCAAAAGGGCAACCTAATCAAAACTTAGAGCATGAAAAAATAAAAAAGTGAAAAATGAAAAAAATAAGAGCTCGCAAGGATGAAAACCCAAAAGGGCAGCTTTGGTAAAAGTTAGAGCGCAAAAATAGAGTGTTAACACCCGAGTAAACCTTAACTGTGAACTACTTGAGGTCTGACTTTCATGTTTAGATACATAGGCAACCTCTTCCCAAGGTTCAACCTAATATCCTTGCCCAACTCACATCTTTAGCTTCGCATCCCTCTATGAGCTACAATGACTGCTGCACATAGCATATTCACATCGAGTGAGGAAAAACTAGTTTGAATCAATAGGTGGAGAAATTTTCAATACTTGAGCTTATCAGTGAAATTTTGAACTTGAGCCCAAAGGGAATTGAAACCTGACCTTTTGCAAAATCTATTCCTAAAGGCGATACTTGAATAAATGAGTGAACATAAGGAATATAGGGGCACAATGAATGATTAGCCACCTTGAGTCTTTTCTCTTCTTTTTTGTCTTTTGGGGTCAGTTGTGAGTTTGGTTGTTTTCATGTTGAGCATGTGTCTCGGTCTACACTCATCGAGTCTCTCTCGTGTCTACTAGTGTATGCATGGCTCAAAGTTCAATAGAGTGGCGTGGCCAAAATTCCATACATGAATCTTTGTTCCAAATTCAAAACAAGTCCATGTGTGGAAGTTATAAACAAGATAAGAGTGCCCATGCAAGTGGCATCAAGTTTATGATCATTACAAAGTGTATGTAAGAAATCCATCACTTCTTCAACAACTGGAATAGGTTCTCAGTGCTTTGGGGCATAGGAGAAGCATGAGTCGAGTTGGTTGGCAATTGTTCTAAGATCTGATGATCCCTATCACAGGTACCTACATAATGTTGAAAAATGCAAAGAGTGAATGGACATTAAGGGCAAGAGTACATCTGACTAGGCTATCAATTAAACAAGGATCATGAACTGTACTTTTTTCCAGTCTACTCAAGTTATCTGTCAGGCACTTTTCCCTGGGTTAGAGTAAGCTTACCCTCATAATGATGCTGGTATGATTCAACCTTTGACAGTTATCTCTGACCAATTCAAAACTTTCTTTGGTTGCCCTCTTCCATCTAATTGATGTGTATATGCTTTGGCTCACGCATGTATGCTCACACACTCTGGTTGATTCAAACTACATGATTGGTTACTTTCGTTCTCGATTTTGTTTTGTACTTGTAAATATCAATAGTTGAATTGCGTTGATTTGTCTTGATTGGTGTTTAGGTTTAACCCATGGAGTTGGTTTTACTTTAATAAGTTGCACAGGTTGTCATGTTTTCATTGCATAAATGTGGTATGACCACATTACCTTGCATTCATTTCATAAGATATGTGATGCATCACTCTCCATCCTACTTATCTTATAAGGGTATCATGTATCGCTCTACACTATGCATATCACATGTCATTCATCATACACTACTTTCCATGCCATCCATGCCTTGAGAAATGCATCGTGTATCTTTCTTTTACTTATAGGATTTTCATGTAAGGTGCATCCCCTCGTACCACCTTTGCACACCTCCACTATTTCAGTTATGCTGAGGCACAGCTGTATGTGATGCATGCCTCATATCTTTTAGTTGTGCGACGACACATCTGTATGCGATTCACCTCCCCTCTTTTAGATGTGTGACAAAACATTTGTATGCGATGCACTGCCCTTCTTTTAGATGTGTGACAACACATTTGTATGCGATGCATTGCCCTTCTTTTAGATGTGTGACAACACATTTGTATGCGATGCACCCCTCCTCTTTCAAATGTGCAACAACACATTTGTATGTGATGCACTCTCTCTTTCAGTGGTGTGAAGGCACATCTATATGCGATGCACCCCCCATTTTCATTTGTGCTGAGGCATATCTGTATGCTATGCATCCCCCTCTTTCAGTTGTGTGAAGACACATCTATATTCAATGCACCACCCTCTTTCAGTTGTGCGACAACACAATTAATTGTATGCAATGCACCACCCTCTTTCACATGTGCGATAACACATCTGTATGAGATGCACTCCCATTTTTCATTTGTACTGCAACATATTTGTATACGATGCACACCCATTCTCTTTTATTTGTGTTGCGGCACATTTGTATGCGATGCACAAACTTCCTTTCATTTATGTTATGGCACATTTGTATGCGATGCACACACTCTCTTTTATTTTTGTAAAAGCACATTTGTATGCGATGCACCTTTTTTTATCACTTTGTTCACCTCCTTGATGTATGGAAAACACAGAAAGGTTGCGTTCTTCAGGCCCACATGTTTTGTTATGCTGCATATCGTTTGCATCTTGCCCCTCAACTGTGATGGTTTGATTCCTTGCAAAAGATACGTAGGCAACCTTCAGGTTCAACCAACTGCATCTACATTTTGTTTTGTTTTCCCAAGTCTTATGTCCTTATCAAAAGGATTGTCTTGAGGCTTTGACATTCATTTATGTCATGAAGTAACATATCAAGCTCTGTCAAAAAGGGGCAACTGTAGACACTCCATTTTGTCAGGCCTTATGACTTAGGCACTCTTTTTTTAACATCCAATGATGAAAGTTGAAACGTGCTATCTTACAAATCCCTCAGGAGTCAAGCTTTAATCCCAACCTTACACCGTTTTGGCCAAAATATTTTAGACCCTCTTAAACCCCTTTTTCAAACATTTCTACAAAGTTCTGAGGCTTGCATTTTCAAAATTCAAGTGTTAATTTTTTTTTTAGTAAATTGAGCAAGGACAAAGTAGAAATGAGTGGAAGGAAAGAGAATTTTCTTAAAAAAAACACTATTTTCCCCTTTGAAAAGTTGATTGGCCAAACGATTTTTTTCATCTGACCAAATAATTTTTTGTTTGGCAGGACACTTTTTTGTTTAGCTGGATGCTTTTTTCTCTAGCCAGATGATTTGTCCAGATAACATAGCAATTTTAGAAAATTTGGCATTTTATCCGAATTTTACATAAATATCTTAAATATTTTTCCTTTGAGCTTCCTTTGCAAGTTTCTCATATATTTTCTTTGCCTCAAAAGTCTATAAATATGACCCTCCCTCTTCATTTCAAGACGTTACAATTTTTTGTTTACACCCACACCTCATCTTCAACCTTTTTCTCTTTTCTTTTCACTACGTCTTCACTGATACACCACTCAAAACTCCATTAAAGCTAAAATTAAGGTTGAGAAATATTTTTAAAGGGTTACAAAAATATTTCCAAAAGAGTCAAAGACTTGTTGGAGAGCCCACCTCCTACACTTCATCTTCAACCACCATGTCTCATACGTTAACCATCAAAACTCCCTTAAAACTTGGCTCTATGCTTCTTGCTAAGGATCCTAAGAACTCTAAATCATATCTAAAGGACCTTGAGAGTGCCAAGAAAGAGTTTGACAACCAAGAAGTTCACCTTCTTTCAAAAGGTGAAACTTTTGAACCTTTTCTCATATTTTCTCTCTAGCTCATTATTTACAAGCGTTGTATCTAATTGTTAGGTTATTGTGATCATGTGATGGGTCCTCATAGATGTGAAGGGAACAAGGATATAGCCACCCAGCCATTGAATTGATTGTTCTCTTCATTTTCCTACACTTTTGCACACTTTTCTTGCTTTCAAGTGCTATAATCCATTGTTGTTACATATTTTTGGAACATTGTTGATGTGGAAGGAGTAGAAAGTAGCCACTCATCCATAAGTTTGATTATGTTTCATTTTATACACTTTTTCATCACATATCTCATCATCTTAGTATATTGGCCTATATGCGTCAACCCATGCTCAATCTTAATGAGTGGTGGAGGTTGTTTCATGGGGTTAGTTGGATGATTTTCGGGATTTGATGCTGAGAAAGTGGTTGGTTTTCATTTTTATTGATTTTCCTTGGAAGCAAAACAAGAGATTCTATATCAAGAATGTTGAAATCTCTCTTCTCAATCATTCGTAAACATGGAAAGTGGTGGAAACATCATTGTTCCATGAATAGAAGAAAAGTTCTCAATTGTTTTTGATGAATCCCTTGCTTTAAAAGCAAAGTTTCCAATGAGAAATGATGTGATCTACTCTCTCCAATTAATAGCATGGGTATGGGTACTAACTTGGAATTTTTTTTTAGTTACTCTAGAACAATTAGGAATTCTGTAAAAGAAATACGGGGTTCTGCTTCTGGCGGCAACATGTTATTGGGTGGTGGTCCCACTTATGAGGTCAAATCAATTCAAATATCATCAATATCATCGATCGTATAAGTATCATACTAAATCCCATCAATCGAATCACTTTTTTGAGAAATACGAGACATCGAAGTCATAGAAGTAAAGAGATTTATTCATTGATAAGAACAAGAAAAAAAATGTGAACGGGGATTGGAGTAATGATAAAATAGAATCCTCGGTCACGAACAGTGATTCGATTAAAGATAAAGAAAGACAATTATTGGTTCAGTTCTCTACCTTAATGACAGAACAAGGGATTGATGAGATTCTATTAAGTTTGACTCATAGTGATCATTTATCAAAGAATGACTCTTATTTTAAAATGATTGAACAATAGGGAGCAACATACTTATAATACTTAGTTGACATTCATAAAAAAGTATCTAATGAATTATGATTTCAATACATCATATTTAACAGAAAGACAAATATCCCTTGCTCATTATTAGACAATCACTTACTCACAAACCTCATGTGGGGCTAGTAGTTTTCAATTCCTATCTCATGAAAAACCCTTTTTCACTCCACTTTGCTTTATCCCCCACTAGGGGTATTTTAGTGATAGGTTATATAGGAACCGGACGATCCTATTTGGTCAAATACTTGGCGACAAACTCATATCTTCCTTTCATTACGATATTTGTGAACAAGTTCCTTGGTAACAAGCCTAAATGTTTTCTTATTGATGATATCGACATTGATGATAGTGACGACATTGATGCTAGTGATGATATTGATGATAGTGACGATATCGATCGTGACCTTGATAAGAAGTCGGAGCTGCTAACTATGATGAAGGTGCAAACTATGGGTATGATGTCAGAAATAGACTGATTCTTATTGATGATATCGAAATAGACTGATTTTATATCACCCTTCAATTCGAATTAGCAAAAGCAATGTCTCCTTGCATAATATGGGTTCCAAACATTCATGATCTGGATGTGAATGAGTTGAATTACTTATCCCTCGATCTATTAGTGAACTCTCTCTCTAGGGATTGTGAAAGTTGTTCCAATAGAAGTATTCTTGTTATTGCTTCGACTCATATTCCCTAAAAAGTGGATCATGCTCTAATAGCTTCAATTAAATTAAATACTTGCGTTAAGATACGAAAGCTTCTTATTCCA
>NW_021026159.1:780613-788113 GCF_004153795.1 Camellia sinensis
CATTCAATGGCCTTCTCATTTTGTACCTAAGCTCCTGAACCTAGCAAATGTCTGGTTATGACAGATCAGTCCTTAGCTCAGTTTTCATTATTAAAGGTTTCTTAATTCCCCTTTAAAAATTAAGTGGCAACTCTTTATTATTAAAGCGAGTTGGTACAACAATTTGTGTGGGAAACGGGCCTTAGACTCGAAAAAGGAACAGGGCCTACATAGCCGAAGTTTCTCCCTTAACCGATAAGGCAGCATGCAACATTTCAAAGACAATGGGGCATCCTGGTGTTGAGCATTAGAACTCTTTTCTAGGTTTGTTAGGTTGTTAGGTTGATTGTAAAAAAAAAAAACATTCTTCAAATTGTAATTTATTTTTGTTAATCCTATGGTTTGATTTTGATAATATCTAACATATTTTTGATAAATTACGATTTTTCAATTTACAAATTTTGCAATCATTTGACACAAACTATGAAAATGAATTTTATCATTTTGATACATGTTTACTATGCATCCTTTGAAAATTGTAATTGTATTATATTTTGTATATATATATATATTATGATATATAAATTTTCAAACGATAGCTCTCTATTTTGTAACATAATATTTTCATGACGCAACTCTTGATTTTTTTTAAAATTTACTATTCAAATACTATTCGCACACTATTCCTTTCTTGACATATTTGTTGTTGCCTTTTTCTTATGCATGATTTCCTTTTTTTCCTCCAACGACTAGTTTTTGTTGAAGAATTATAGGGTAAACTATCAATAGATCCTAATAGTTGGATTTAATTCTTATCAAATCCTATTGAAAACAAGTCCTACTAAAATCGTTGCTAAAAATAATTTTTTCTGACGATTTTTTGCATACGCCACTAAAAATTGACAATTAGTGACTTTTTTTGTCACGATTTTTATAAATTGTCACTAAAACTTACAATTAGTGACATTTTTTTATGACGAATTTTTCAAACTATCGCTAAAATTTGAAAATTAGTAACTTTTTTGTGACTACTTTTTTAAATATTGCTAAAAACATATAATTAGTGATATTTTTTGTGACAATTTTTAAACTGATGCTGAAAATTGACAATTAATGACGTTTCATAAAACTTATTGAATAATAAGTCCATCTACTAGGACCTATACATAAGTCCCCCAAGATTATATAAGGTGTGTCTTGGTTGAAGAAATGAAGTACGAAAGAGAAGAGTAGAGAATTGAAGAAAAAATTGTATGATATTCAAGAGTTCTCAAAATATTGTGTGGTGTGCTTTCATTGAGATATAATTCTTTTTTAGAGAGAACATTTATTGAGAAATTGAACTTTTATTGTTAAAGGGTTGTCTATACCTTATCCCTTTTCTTGTAAAACAGAGTGATATTTTTATGAGTGATTTTTGAGATAAAATCACTTGGATTAGGTGTGACTAGTACCGGATTCAAAACTAATTGCTTGGAGTGATCAAGGTTGATCAATTATTAAAGTTTAGTAGCACTTGTGAAGCTATGAGTGTAACTACTATTTGACAAATAGTGAAAAAATCTCAAGGAGGATCTTGAGGAGTAGATGTAGACTTAGTTTGAGCCGAACCACTATAAATTATTTGTTTGATCTCTCTTCCTTTCACTTAATTTTTTTTTAATTATTTCTCATTTGGATTACATTTTAATTTATTACTCTCATCTTTGTTACTTCATATTTTCATTTATTTATTATTTGGGTTAATAATTTAATTTAGTAATTTGTTTTAAAACCCAATTCACCCTCTCTTAGGTTGCTTTCTAGGTAAAAATTGATATCAGCAAGGGCTCTTGTATTTTTGACTTAACCACCCTAGAGTTGATCATTAGAAACCAATATAGGATTGTAGGGAAGTATTTTGAGAATGACGCCACGTAGCCAAGGTGCCTTCGAGATGTCAATCAAGGTGCCACGTGTGCGGGCCATGTTTGTCGAGGTGATTGCGGCATTGCCGAGGTTCGGTGCGGTGATGCCGAAATCCAAGATAGTAAAAATTGATATCAGCAAGGGCTCTTGTATTTTTGAATTAACCACCCTAGAGTTGATCATTAGAAACCAATATAGGATTGTAGGGAAGTATTTTGAGAATGACGCCACGTAGCCAAGGTGCCTTCGAGATGTCAACCAAGGTGCCACGTGTGCGGGCCATGTTTGTCGAGGTGATTGCGGCATTGCCGAGGTTCGGTGTGGTGATGCCGAAATCCAAGATATTAGGATAGTGCACAAGAGTCCTAGATTAGAGGAGGCTCTTAGTCTGGATAAGGATAAGGCTCTTGAGGAGTTTATCCCTATCTAGCTGAGAGTCCGAGATGAGCATTGTGCTTTAGTACTATGAACTGACACTTCAAGGGGACTAGGTCATTACTAGTTATAAAAGTGAGGCACCTTTATTTGGTGAATTTAGTACTTGTTTGAGATCTTTGAGAAATTGTTTGACTGACTTGATCGTTGGAGTGCCCCCAAGTGGACGAACCACCATGGTATTCTCATTTTCTTATTGGCAGGTGGTTGGCCTAATCTATTCTGCCACGTGCTCTTCAGCTAAGTTCCCTGTTTGGTTGTGTGGTCAGAAATCAACACTAATCCACAATTTGGCACTGTCTATGGGAACTTAGTATAGAATAGATGGCCAACAACGGACAGGAAGTGAGGATCTAGGATGACATTTACAGTGAGGAAGAGGAACACATGGGTCCTAATATTGGGAACAATAATGAAGAAGTACAAGAGGTCAACCCCGAGGCAAACAATGTTGACAA
Organism: Camellia sinensis; assembly: GCF_004153795.1. Lineage (NCBI taxonomy): Eukaryota > Viridiplantae > Streptophyta > Magnoliopsida > Ericales > Theaceae > Camellia > Camellia sinensis. The sequence continues at coordinate 783,394 of NW_021026159.1, forward strand.
GGGCCGAAACGCGAACAAGAAGGGTAGTCGAGATGAATACTACCACGAAGGTGATCTCCAGGTATGGAAGGATAGGTGCTTGAGAAGAGATGGAGAACTAATTGCATGACGAACAAGTTGACAAACTTGCAAACAGTGGCCAACTTCATGATGCAGAACAACGTGATGCAACCAGCGTTTCCCCTGCAAGACACACTGGCACTAATGGCTAAGGCCGATGTCCAAAAAAGAGGACAGAAGGTCGTACCAACTGTCCTATAGCCTACCAAGGGACAGGGAGATTCATATAGGCAGTCATGAGATATCAGAATCAATGCGAGAGAAGTCAGAGAGAACACTACAGACCAGAGGGACGTACATTCGGGGATCTCAGAAGATATAAGGGTAAGGCCTCTGTTTTGATAATGTAGTGGACGTAGAGAGATCCAAGAGAACGCACCCTAACACTGGAAGCAGCGCGCCGAAAAGGCTAAGATCGAGTGATAGCCAATCTCCCGGACGAACGAAGGAGGACCTGAGAGATTACCTCCAAAAGGAAAGACATGATGCCAAGATCAACTCCAACGTCTAGCCAAAGACACCGTTCTTAGTGGAGAAAAGATTCAACATGCCAAGGTAGCAGATCTATGATGGTAAGTCTGATCCAAACTTTCATGTCGGTTTATACTTAAATTCAATGGCTTTGTAGAGTGCAAATGAACAGCTATTATGTAAGGTGTTCCTGTCGTCATTCAGGGAAATAACATCAAATTGGTTCCACAAACTGCCGAAAGGATGTGTGAAGAGTAAGGAGGGCCTGGCTGAGATGTTTATGGCTAGGTTTCTTACAAACAAATTTTAGCCACTGAGAGTAGACTCCTTTCTGGTTTTGAAGATCAGCGATGGCGAAGGTCTTAGGGCCTACCCCAAGAGATACTATGAGGTTTACAACCAGATTCTGGCTTGTAAACAGGAACTTGCAGTTACAGTGTATCCTTTAAGAATGGCTTAGATGATGATTGCCCACTTCGGCAGTCGCTTGTGAAGACACTCCCGAAGAACATGGAGGAATTAATGGCGCGAATCAAAAAATGCGCTAGGGCAAAGGAAAATAAGAAAATGAAAAAGATTAGTACAACAAAGCAAGAGAAGAGAAACGGTTCAGCGAGGCGAAGTTGAGGAAATAACAGTGTTGATAGGCCGGAGTTAGGAGTGAGATCCATGCAGACAGTGAATGCAGTTTTCAAGATCCCTATCTATAAGATCTTGGAAAGAATCAGGAATTAGCCATACTACAAGGCACCACAGAAGGTCCCGGGAGAACACATAGGCAAGAGCCTTGAGAAGCGTTGTGTTTACCATGAGGAAAATGGACATATGACGCAGAAATGCCGAACTCTAAAGTCGTACCAAGAAGATTTGGTCTGACATTGACACCTAAGAGACCTAATTGACGAAACAAAAACAAGAGAGGAGCAGGTGAAGTTGGCCAAAGTGCCAACAGCACCACTACCACCATAGGCAAAAGGACCACAGATAATCAATGTGATTCATTCAAGGGTCAATGAGAATGAAGTTCGAGAAGACACTCAGAGGGTAAGGCGTCTACAACACATCTAACAAGTTCAACAAAAGAAACCCAAGACAAACAGATATCAGGGGCTGATGATATCTTTTACTGAAGAGGACCTAGATATGGTACAACATTCACATAACGATGCTCTAGTGGTGATATTGAAGGATAGAGATTGCTAAGTGAGGCTCATCCTAATTGATCAAGGCAACTCTTGTCACATCATGTACTTTAGATGTTACAAGGAGTTTGGCCTCCATAAGGATGATCTAGAGCAATCTGATAGCCCAATGGTTAGATTTAATGGCACGCCGACATGGCCCCTAGGGACCACGAGTCTGGAGGTACAGGTAGGGAGCAAGAAGGTACATACAAAATTTACTATAATAGATACCCCCTCCTTATACAACATCATTCTAGGAAGACCTTGGCTGTATGCAATGAGGGTTGTTCCCTCAACGCTGCACCAACTATTGCGATTTCCAACTAAGCAAGGGATTGAAAAAGTGAGGGGAGATCAAATACAGGTGAAAAATTACTCTATGGCATCAATGAAATACACCTATAATGTGAGGGTAGTAGAGACAACAGAGATTGAAAGCGAAGACCAGCAGCCACAAGCAATTCGAGAAGTGAACTACCCCACCTGGTTGTCCAATACGGTGGTGGTAAAGAAGAAGAATGGTAAGTGAAGGGTCTTTGTAGACTTCACGAGTTTGAATAAAGCATGCTCGAAGGACTGCTTCTCCTTACCCAAGATTAACCAGCTTGTTAACGCCACATCAGGGCATGGTAGAATAAGCTTTCTGGATATACATAGAGGATACCATTAGATAGCAATGTATGCCCCAGATAAGGAGAAGACAACATTCATCACCCCCAGGGGACTTTACTGTTATAGGATAATGCCCTTTGGGATGAAGAATGCAGGAGCGACATACAAGAGGTTGGTTATCAAGATGTTTAAGCACCTAATTGGGAAGACTGTGGAAGTCTACATTGATGACATGGTTGTCAAGAGTAAGGAACCAAGAGACCATCTAGCTTACTTGAAAGAACCTTTTGACATATTGAAGGCATACCGGCTTCGGCTGAATATCTCAAAGTGTGCATTTGGGGTAGGATTTGGTAAGTTCCTAGGGTACTTGGTAACCCGAAGAGGAATTGAAGCAAACCTAGATCAAATCAAGGCCATCCTTTATCTGAAAAGCCCAACAATAGCGAAGGAAGTCTAGATTTTGATCGACAAGGCAGCAACCGTGGACATATTCATCAGCTGGAGTTCAGGTAATTGTAACCCATTTTTTTAGTTCTTAAAGAAGGCCACAAACTTTCCGTGGACAAAAGAATGCGAAGTCGCCCTGACCGATTTGAAAAGGTAGACCACAACATCGGTGTTGTCAAAGCCAGTACCAAAAGAAAAGTTATTCCCATATCTGGCAGTTTCAGACCATGCTGTAAGTGCCTTCGTAATCCAAGAGAATAAAGGAGAGTAGAAGACAGTATACTATGTCAGCAAGACCTTGGCAAATGTAGAGACCACATACCTACCCCTGGAAAAATCGACACTTTCTCTGGTAATGGCTTCAAAGAAACTGAACCATTATTTTCAAGCCCACATGATGGTGGTTCTAACAGAGCATCCACTAAAGTCTTTGCTGTAAAATGGGGACTTAACAGGCAGAGTAACACGATGGGCCATAGTTCTAGGTTAGTATGACTTATAATTCAGGCCGAGGACAGCAATAAATGGTCAGGTATTGGCCGACTTCATTACTAAATTCACACCAGGCACTTGCCCAAGACCAACACCAGCGAACCTCGGCCTAGGGTGCCTAGGATAGCCTGAAGAAAATTAGTTGGGACCATGGAATCCCACGCCAATCAGAGAGAAAAAGGGTGAAAAGATGTTAAAGCCCTGTGACATTTACATCGGCGATTCCTTCTGTCTCTTTGTCGACGGTAGTTCAAACCAACAAGAAGCGGGGGTAGGAGTAGTTTTGGTTTCGCCAGATGGACGAATGATAGAACAGTTTATCCATCCGGGGTTTAGGGCCTTAAACAATGAAGCAAAATATGAAGCACTAATTGCAGGCTTAAAACTTGCAGCAGTAGTGGAAGTTGAGGAGGTGGTAGTCTTTTGCGACTCCCAGCTAATTGCATATCAAGCGACAGGAAAATACATAGCCCGATATGAAATGATGGTGGCCTACGTCAAGGAGATCATCATGTTACTAGCATAATTCCAAAGCTGCCGGTTGTAGCAGGTCAGCTGAGATGACAACATTCATGCTGATGCCCTAGCAAACCTGGCTAGTGCTATAAAGTCAGGCGAGCCACGAGTAATTATGGTGGATTACTTATCAGGCCCAAGTATTGAACCTCTGATAACAGAGTATGTGGCAATGTGCATGGAGTTAGGTCCAAGTTGAATGGATGCCATAGTTATGTTCCTAAGAGATGGCAAGCTCCCAGAAGATAGAAGGGAAGCTCATAAGATCAGACTGAAGTCGGCCAGGTTCTGCATGTCGGCAGAAGGCCATCTGTACAGGAGATCTTTCACAGGAACTCTAATGCAATGTGTACACCCATCCTAAGTGGAGGACTTTTTGTATGACATTCATGAGGATGTGGAAGCCATGCAGGGGGTAGATCACTTGCTCACAGAGCTATATCACAAGGATACTGGTGGCCCTACGTGTAGAAAGATGTCGAAGCCAATGTAAGGAAGTGAGAGAAGTGTCAGAGGTTTGCACCTTTGATACACCAGCCAGCTGGAGATTTGAATCCAGTATCTAGGCCTTGGCCATTTACCCAATGGGGCATGGATCTTGTTAGGTAATTGCCCCAGGCAACTGGACAAAGGAAGTTCTTGCTCGTAGTAACTAATTACTTTACAAAATGGGCAGAGATCGAACCTCTAGCCAAAATTTGAGATATAGATGTAAAAAACTTCATCTGGAAAAACATAATCACCAGGTTTGGGATCCCTAGAGCCATTATGGCAGACAATGGTACCTAGTTTGACAACAAGCTTATCAAAAACTTTTGTGTAAAGTACAAGATTAAGAACTACTACTCAACTCCCAACTTTCTCCAGAGTAATGGTCAAGCTGAAGAGTCGAACAAGACAATCTTGGATGGAATGAAGAAATGGCTAGAAGCTGC
>NW_021026159.1:793113-904044 GCF_004153795.1 Camellia sinensis
AGGACCTATACGTAAGTCCCCCAAGATTATATAAGGTGTGTCTTGCTTGAAGAAATGAAGTACGAAAGAGAAGAGTAGAGAATTGAAGAAAAAATTGTATGATATTCAAGAGTTCTCAAAATATTGTGTGGTGTGCTTTCATTGAGATATAATTCTTTTTTAGAGAGAACATTTATTGAGAAATTGAACTCTTATTGTAAAAGGGTTATCTATACCTTATTCCTTTTCTTGTAAAACAGAGTTATATTTTTATGAGTGATTTTTGAGATAAAATCACTTGGATTAGGTGTGACTAGTACCGGATTCAAAACTAATTGCTTGGAGTGATCAAGGTTGATCAATTATTAAAGTTTAGTAGCACCTGTGAAGCTATGAGTGTAACTACTATTTGACAAATAGTGAAAAAATCTCAAGGAGGATCTTGAGGAGTAGATGTAGACTTGGTTTGAGCCGAACCACTATAAATTATTTGTTTGATCTCTCTTCCTTTCGCTTGATTTGTTTTTAATTATTTCTCATTTGGATTACATTTTAATTTATTACTCTCATCTTTGTTACTTCATATTTTCATTTATTTATTATTTAGGTTAATAATTTAATTTAGTAATTTTTTTTAAAACCCAATTCACCCTCTCTTTGGTTGCTTTCTAGGTAAAAATTGATATCAGCAAGGGCTCTTGTATTTTTGACTTAACCACCCTAGAGTTGATCATTGGAAACCAATATAGGATTGTAGGGAAGTATTTTGAGAATGACGCCACGTAGCCAAGGTGCCTTCGAGATGTCAACCAAGGTGCCACGTGTGCGGGTCATGTTTGTCGAGGTGATTGCGGCATTGCCGAGGTTCGGTGCGGTGATGCCAGAATCCAAGATATTAGGATAGCGCACAAGAGTCCTAGATTAGAGGAGGCTCTTAGTCTAGATAAGGATAAGGCTCTTGTGGAGTTTATCCCTATCTAGCTGAGAGTCTGACATGAGCATTGTGCTTGAGTCCTGTGAAGTGAGACTTCAAGGGGACAACGTCATTACTGGTTATAAAAGTGTGGCACCTTTATTTGGTGAATTTAGTACTTGTTTGAGATCTTTGAGAAATTGTTTAACTGACTTGATCGTTGGAGTGCCCCCAAGTGGACGAACCACCATGGTATTCTCATTTTCTTATTGGCAGGTGGTTGGCCTAATCTATTCTGCCACGTGCTCTTCAGCTAAGTTCCCTGTTTGGTTGTGTGGTCAGAAATCAACACTAATCCACAATTTGGTACTGTCTATGGGAACTTAGTATAGAATAGATGGCCAACAACGGACAGGAAGTGAGGATCTGGGATGACATTTACAGTGAGGAAGAGGAACACATGGGTCCTAATATTGGGAACAATTATGAAGAAGTACAAGAGGTCAACCCCGAGGCAAACAATGTTGCCAGGGGCCGAAACGTGAACAAGAAGGGTAGTCGAGATGAATACTACCACGAAGGCGATCTCCAGGTATGGAAGGATAGGTGCTTGAGAAGAGATGGAGAACTGATTGGCATGACAAACAAGTTGACAGACTTGCAAACAGTGGCCAACTTCATGATGCAGAACAACGTGATGCAACCAGCATTTCCCCTGCAAGACACACTGGCACTAATGGCTAAGGCCGATGTCCAAAAGGGAGGACAGAAGGTCGTACCAACTGTCCTACAGCCTGCCAAGGGACAGGGAGATTCACATAGGCAGTCATGAGATATCAGAATTAATGCGAGAGAAGTCACAAAGAACACTACAGACCAGAGGGACGTACATTCGGGGATCTCAGGAGATCCAAGGACAAGGCCTTCATTTTGATGATGCAGTGGATGTAGAGAGATCCAAGAGAACGCACCCTAACACCGGAAGCAGTACGCCGAAAAGGCTAAGACCGACTGACAGCCAATCTCCCGGACGAACAATGGAGGATCTGAGATATTACCTCCAAAAGGAAAGACATTATGCCAAGATCACATCCAACGTCTAGCCAAAGACACCGTTCTCAGTGGAGAAAAGATTCAACATGCCAAGGTAGCAGATCTATGATGGTAAGTCTGATCCAAACTTTCATGTCGGTTTATACTTAAAGTCAATGGCTTTGTAGAGTGGAAATGAATAGCTATTATGTAAGGTGTTCCTATCGTCATTCAGGGAAATAACATCAAATTGGTTCCACAAACTGCTGAAAGGATGTGTGAAGAGTAAGGAGGGCCTGGCTGAGATGTTTATGGCTAGGTTTTTTACAAACAAATTGTAGCCACTGAGTGTAGACTCCTTTCTGGTTTTGAAGATCAGTGATGGCGAAGGTCTTAGGGCCTACGCCAAGAGATACTATGAGGTTTACAACCAGATTTTGGCTTGTAACCTGGAACTTGCAGTTACAGTGTATCCTTTAAGAATGGCTTAGATGATGATTGCCCACTTCGGCAGTCGCTTGCAAAGACACTCCCGAAGAACATGGAGGAATTAATGGCGTGAATCAAAAAATGCGCCAGGGCAAAGGAAAATAAGAAAACGAAAAAGATTAGTACAACAAAGCAAGAGAAGAGAAACGGTTCATCGAGGCGAAGTTGAGGAAATAACAGTGTTGACAGGCCGGAGTTAGGATTGAGATCCATGCAGACAGTGAATGCAGTTTTCAAGATCCCTCTCTATAAGATCTTTGGAAAGAATCAGGAATTAGCCATACTATAAGGCACCACAGAAGGTCCCGGGAGAACACATGGGCAAGAGCCTTGAGAAGCGTTGTGTTTACCATGAGGAAAATGGACACATGACGCATAAATGCCGAACTCTAAAGTCATACCAAGAAGATTTGGTCTGACATTGACACCTAAAAGACCTAATTGACGAAACAAAAACAAGAGAGGAGCAGGCGAAGTTGGCCCAAGTGCCAGCAGCACCACCGCCACCACAACCACCACAGGCAAAGGCACCACAGATAATCAATGTGATTCATTCAAGGGTCAATGAGAATGAAGTTCGAGAAGAGACTCAGAGGGTAAGGCGTCTACAGCACATCTAACAGGTTCAACAGAAGAAACCCAAGACAAACAGATATCAGGGGCTGATGATATCTTTTACTGAAGAGGACCTAGATATGGTACAGCATTCACATAACGATGCTCTAGTGGTGATATTAAAGGATAGAGATTGCCAAGTGAGGCTCATCCTAATTGATCAAGGAATCTCTTGTCACATCATGTACGTTAGATGTTACAAGGAGTTTGGCCTCCACAAGGATGATCTAGAGCAATCTGATAGCCCAATGGTTAGATTTAATGGCACGCCGACATGGCCCGTAGGGACCCCGAGTCTGGAGGTACAGGTAGGGAGCAAGAAGGTACATACAAAATTTACTTTAATAGATACCCTCTCCTTATACAACATCATTCTAGGAAGACCTTGGCTGTATGCAATAAGGGTTGTTCCCTCAACGCTGCACCAACTGTTGCGATTTCCAACTGAGCAAGGGATTGAAAAAGTGAGGGGAGATCAAATACAGGTGAAAAATTACTCTATGGCATCAATGAAATACACCTATAATGCGAGAGTAGCAGAGACAACAGAGATTGAAAGCGAAGACCGGGAGCCACAAGCAATTCGAGAAGTGAACTACCCCACCTGGTTGTCCAATACGGTGGTGATAAAGAAGAAAAATGGTATGTGAAGGGTCTTTGTAGACTTCACGAGTTTGAATAAAGCATGCTCGAAGGACTGCTTCTACTTGCCCAAGATTGACTAGCTTGTTAACGCCACATCAGGGCATGGTAGAATAAGCTTTCTGGATACATATAGAGGATACCATTAGATAGCAATGTATGCCCCAGATAAGGAGAAGACAACATTCATCACCCTCAGGGGACTTTACTGTTATAGGATAATGCCCTTTGGGATGAAGAATGTAGGAGCGACATACAAGAGGTTGGTTATCAAGATGTTCAAGCACCTAATTGGGAAGACTGTGGAAGTCTACATTGATGACATGGTTGTCAAGAGTAAGGAACCAAGAGACCATCTAGCTTACTTGAAAGAACCTTTTGACATATTGAAGGCATACCGGCTTCGGCTGAATACCTCAAAGTGTGCATTTGGGGTAGGATCTGGTAAGTTCCTAGGGTACTTGGTAACCCGAAGAGGAATTGAAGCAAGCCTAGATCAAATGAAGGCCATCCTTTATCTGAAAAGCCCAATAACAGCGAAGGAAGTCTAGATTTTGATCGACAAGGCAGCAGCCATGGACATATTCATCAGCTGGAGTTCAGGTAATTGTAACCCATTTTTTTAGTTCTTAAAGAAGGCCACAAACTTTCCGTGGACAGAAGAATGTGAAGTCGCCCTGACTGATTTGAAAAGGTAGACCACAACATCGGTGTTGTCAAAGCCAGTACCAAAAGAAGAGTTGTTCCCATATCTGGCAGTTTCAGTCCATGCTGTAAGTACCTTCGTAATCCAAGAGGATGAAGGAGAGTAGAAGACAGTATACTATGTCAGCAAGACCCTGGCAAATGTAGAGACCACATACCTGCCCCTGGAAAAATCGACACTTTCTCTGGTAATGGCTTTAAAGAAACTGAACCATTATTTCCAAGCCCACATGATGGTGGTTCTAACAGAGCATCCACTAAAGTCTCTGCTGTAAAATGGGGACTTAACAGGCAGAGTAACACGATGGGCCATAGTTCTAGGTTAGTATGGCTTATAATTCAGGCCGAGGACAGCAATAAATGGTCAGGTATTGGCCGACTTCATTACTAAATTCACACTAGGCACTTGCCCAAGACCGACACCAGCGAACCTCGGCCTAGGGTGCCTAGGATAGCCTGAAGAAAATTAGTTGGGACCATGGAATCCCACGCCAGTCAGAGAGAAAAAGGGTGAAGAGATGTTAAAGCCTTGTGACATTTACATCGGCAATTCCTTCTGTCTCTTTGTCGACGGTAGTTCAAACCAACAAGAAGCAGGGGTAGGAGTAGTTTTGGTTTCGCCAGATGGACGAATGATAGAATAGTTTATCCATCTGGGGTTTAAGGCCTTAAACAATGAAGCAAAATATGAAGCACTAATTGCAGGCTTGAAACTTGCAGCAGTAGTGGAAGTTGAGGAGGTGCTAGTCTTTTGCGACTCCCAGCTAATTGTATATCAAGCGACGGGAAAATACATAGCCCAATATGAAATGACGGTGGCCTAGGTCAAGGACATCATCATGTTACTAGCATATTCCAAAGCTGCCGGTTGTAGCAGGTCAGCCGAGATGACAACATTCATGCTGATGCCCTAGCAAACCTGGCTAGTGCTATAAAGTCAAGCGAGCCAAGAGTAATTATGGTGGATTACTTGTCAGGCCCAAGTATTGAACCTCTGATAACAGAGTATGTGGCAATGTGCATGGAGTTAGGTCCAAGTTGGATGGATGCCATAGTTATGTTCCTAAGAGATGGCAAGCTCCCAGAAGATAGAAGGGAAGCTCATAAGATCAGACTAAAGTCGGCCAGGTTCTGCATGTTGTCCAAGTTGGATGGATGCCATAGTTATGTTCCTAAGAGATGGCAAGCTCCCAGAAGATAGAAGGGAAGCTCATAAGATCAGACTAAAGTCGGCCAGGTTCTGCATGTTGGCAGAAGGCCATCTGTACAAGAGATCATTCACTGGACCTCTACTGCGATGTGTACACCCATCCTAAGTGGAGGACTTTTTGTATGAGATTCGTGAGGATGTAGAAGCCATGCAGGGGGCAGATCACTTGCTCACAGAGCTATATCACAAGGATATTGGTGGCCCTACGTGCAGAAAGATGTCGAAGCCAATGTAAGGAAGTGAGAGAAGTGTCAGAGGTTTGCACCTTTGATACACTAGCTAGCTGGAGATTTGAATCCAGTATCTAGACCTTGGCCATTTGCCCAATGGGGCATGGATCTTGTTAGGTAATTGCCCCAGGCAACTGGAGAAAGGAAGTTCTTGCTCGCAGTAATTGATTACTTTATAAAATGGGTAAATGCCGAACCTCTAGCCAAAATTTGAGATATAGATGTGAAAAACTTCATCTGGAAAAACATAATCACCAGGTTTGGGATCCCCAAAGCCATTGTGGCAAACAATGGTATCAAGTTTGACAGCAAGCTTATCAAAAACTTTTGTGTAAAGTACAAGATTAAGAACTACTACTCAACTCCCAACTTTCCCCAAAGTAATGGTCAAGCCGAAGAGTAAAACAAGACAATCTTGGATGGAATCAAGAAATGGCTAAAAGCTGCCAAGGGCAAGTGGGTGGAGGAACTGCCCAATGTTCTATGGGCGTATCGAACGACGCCAAGAATATCTATTGGTGAGTCTCCTTTCGCCATGGCTTATGGCATAGAGGTTGTCATTCCACTGGAAATCGGCATCCCTGGGATTAGAACCTAGGGAGTGGAGAACGGAACAAATGAGGCATTTCTTACCCGAGATCTAGACCTAATTGAGGAGAGAAGAGAAAGAGCAACAATTTGGCTGGGGGCATACCAGTAACAACTCACCAGGGCATACAATAAGAAGGTCTATCCTAGGGAGTTTCAGATTGGAGACCTCATCCTCAAGAAGGTCCTCGGCAACAAGAAGGATCCCAAAAAGGGCAAGCTTGGCCCAAACTGGGAAGGACCATATCACATTATCTTGGTCACCGAAAATTGTATCGGCTTGAAGACACTGATGGCAAGGAATTTCCAAGACCTTGGAATACCAATAATCTGAAATTTTTTATCACTGATTTTTTAGTTTTTCCTTTCCCTATGTAATTTGAGTTGATTTTTAGCCGAAGTATTAATAAAATACTAGTATTGATTTTTGGTTTTACAAAATGTTGAAATTTGTGATTGCGAGATATGACTGAGAAAGTATAAGGCGATGTTCCCATGGTTAACAAGGCAATCAACTTAGACTTGTCATGATGGTAGAGTTGAACTAAGTACAAGGCGATGTTCTCATGGTGAACAAGGTGATTAAGTTAGACTTGCCATACTGGTAGAGTTGATGTTTCAAAGTGGAACGAGGCGAAACTAACCATGTTTTGGTCAGTTTGTGCAAAAAGCAGAGATAGCTAGTACTGTCAGTACACTAAGGTCAAGTCTTAAGTGTTTAGTTTGGGTGAGCCAAACGCGATGACCTCGGTCATGGATGTCTAAATTAGACTTAGGCAAGAACCAGTCGCTACATCCTTGTGAACATAAGTGATACTTAGGTTCACATTAGAGGGCAGGAAGCATGAGTGAGTATAACACTTGTGAAAATTTTTAGAAAAAATTTACAAGTTGAAGTTATCCAAGATAAATGTTAGAGATACTATCTGAGATGATTGATTAGTTCTAATCCGAGATACTCTGATCCGAGGTAAGGAACCAAATTGTTAGACTTGGAAAGATAAGAAAAATTCTAAGTATGAAAACATATAAGACAAAGAAGATAGCAAGCATATACAATAAATGAAGAAACTGAATCAACACTTAGACAAAAACAGGGCTTGCATTGAAAAGAGAAATTGTCCAAGTACATGAAAATGGCATATCGGCCCGACAAAAATAGAGATTTTTCAAGAAGATTACAACTATTCAGAAGAAAAGAAAAAGTACAACCCAAAAGAAAAGGAAAAAATTCTAAGTATCAGCATGGTTCTCTGGCTGGTCCACCTCGGCAGTTGGCGTTGAGTTGGCCTTGACGACCAATGTGTTCTTTTCAACCGCTATCTCGGCATCGATTTCTAATAGTGTTTGGTCTAAACTCTTTGTTGCATCAATGACCTCGGCTTCAGAAGCGCCGACCTTGTTAGGTGAGGTGCTTTTGGACACTACGTCCCCGTTTTCTTCAATCAAGTCCAGTACTTGATCATTAAGAGTTAGGGACTTGGCCACAGCAACGACGTCAGCATCGCCTTCCTCCTCAGTGTCGGCCTCGTCTTATTCGGCCTCATCGTCAGATTAGTTAAGCGATGGGGGAAAAGCCACATTAAGTCGGCTGATATCGCGGAAAGGCGAGTCCTCGGGGACAGACAGCTCATTTAGGGCCGCCATCTAGCTAAAGTAGTAGGCTTTGTTGCAGGCCAGATTGACTTGTTGCTTATACTGGTCCTGAACATCAGCATGCCCCTCCGCATAAGCCTTCTCATCAGCTTCTTTAAGCTTAGCCTCTTTGGTATACAGTGCCTCTTTGAGCTTCACCTCAGCTTCTGCCACTTTGATCTCAGTAGCTGTGGCCTTGACATTGGAAACCTCGGCAACACCCTCAGCAATTTCTCTTTTCTCCCCGGCCTTGCTTTGAGCATTTTGGGCAGCCTTGGCTTTGTTCATTAAGCTCTAAATGCGGGTCTCAGCCTTGTTGAGTGAAGTAATGAGACCTGCAGCTTCTTGTGTCTTCTTCGTGAGGTCCTTCTTCACCAACTTGGCCTTGATCGCATAGGAGTGAGCATGCTGGATGGCCTGCAAGAGAGAAAGCAAGTTAGAAAATTTTGGCTAAATGATTAATATGAAAGCTTAATGGAAAAATGTGAATTCAAAAACTTACCAAGACGGAGTGCCGCATCATCATGGCATAGTTTCATATTTGTTGAAGTCGGCGAGCTGGTTCATCTCATCCGGAAGAAGAATGGCCATGGATAGGGCAGAGCCAACCTCGAGGCACTCTATGGCACTATTGCTGGCTTTGAGAGGTCAGTTACCAACCAAGACCTCGAGCACCCAAGTTTCCTCGAGGTGGAAACCACTCCCACCCTCTTGGCCTTTGGATCTTGGCTTCTTTGCTGGGGCTGCATCAGATGACTCAGCCTCAGCTGGCCTCTTCTCAGCATCGGCCAATTTGGATATTGGGAGAGAATCCTCTGGATCCTTCTCAGAATCAAAGGGGATCTGGGTGACTGTGGCCTTGGCCTTAGCCTTCTTAACCCTTTTATCCTTGGGTTTTGGCTAGGATTGAGAGGAGGGAGTAGACTGGAGAGTTACAACATCGGGTAAGTCGACAAGTAAATCTTCGGTTACTACTGGTTTATGTCCTATTTCCTCAGCAGTTGTGGCGACAGTCACTCCGATGCCGAATTTGATTGTGGCAGGGTGATTGGAGGGTTCGTAGGATCGAACACTGACACCTCATAATCTCAACGCCTTCTGCTGCGCGTTCTGTCTGCAGGCACGTTTTGTCTGCAAGTATGTTTGGAGGTCAGCGGCGGCGTTGCCGTTGAGATGGTGGAAGATGTTGGGCTGGAACCAATGTGGATAGCTCGTTGATGGGATCAAACGTTGAAGCCTAATTTGGGCGAGGTGAAGATGTGGCTTGTTCAAGAGGATGGGGGCCTTGCGTTTTTCAATAGGCAAGTTCAGGAGCCATTTGAGATCTCTGCTCGGGACGTAGAACTGTTGGAAAGCTTTGTTCGGCTGAGGAAGAGCTGCAAAAATCAAAGAAAACATTAGAACTAGAAAAACATATATGCATGAATGTTAAGAATAAGGGACTTTGGGATGACCAAGTTCTTACCCTCGTCTTCCCTAAAGACTTCTCGGCGTAGAGGGTAGAAATGAAGATCATTGTCTAACGCAAACTCCCAATTGCCTAACACAATCAGGCAGTCATCTCGAGCACCTTTGTTGGAGTCTGGGAGGTCGGCTACCAGTTTGTACACGGTGGATCTGGGTTTGAGGTAATAGGTGTAGCCACCGGTGGACTTGAGGCCACACATGGTGTAGCAGTATTGAATGTCAGTAAGGGTGATCCTAGCATTTTCACGGGGTTAAGTTTAATGGCTAATTGCATGAGGTTACGTTTATAAAAGTGTAAAAATTCTAGGAAATAGATGTTAAGGGGTATTTTGATTCCGCCATCGATGATGGACACCACAGGGAAAAGCATATATGTCTTCCCAGGCATGATGGAGTCCTCATTTCCAGCCAACCTGAGTTGAACGTTGGCTAAAATGTTGAACTCTTGGCGGAAATACTCTAACTTACTGGTCAAGTCTACCTTCCATTTAAACATACCCATGACTTTAACTAGGGAGAATTTTTCAAGGTCACTATTTGAAAGATGGGCGATATGGATTAAAAGACCTTGGTGAAACCCTGATGAACAATATGGTAGGGATTCTGGAGATCTAAGGGAGGTTTCCTTTTAATTTTTTCCTAAGTAATGTTTCTAGTAAGTCCCAAATCCTAATGTTATGCAAGATCAACAGAAATGGACAAGGGTAGGTACTCAATAGAAAAACAAGATTCAAAATCAAACCTTTGGCAGATTGAGCACAGGTACAAGGGCAGGTATTCAAGAACATGAGAACGCAATTCAATCACATTGACAGACTCAAACATGAAAACAAGAAAGGTTAATTTGAGATATTAGTGCCAGAACACCAAAGTGAGAAAAGTTATACAAGAAACATGAACAAACACGGCAAAAATTAAGATGAGCACAAAGAACAACAAACGAATCAGGGAATTAGGGAAGGATTTTTGTAGCTACATTGTGTGCAATAGTTTGAAAAAGAAATTTGTTCAAGAACAACAAAGGGAAACTGTGACTGAACTAGAAGAAAACAAGAACTTACCGAGTGGAGCCGATGAAGTAAACACTGGAATGGGATGCGTCGAAGGAACAACAAGTAAACGCCGAAATGGGATTCGCGGAAGTGATGACCGGAATGGTTGCAGAAAGCTCAAAAGGAATAGCAATGGAGGTTTAAGAGATTTTAGAGAAAGAAAGCTTGAGAGAGAGTTGAAAATGAAAAAGTGAATAGACGAAGAGAAAGGGAAGAAGGTTTTGTCAAAAGATGAAAAGGCGACAAAATTTGATGTAACCAACTAGGGCGAAATGCCTGCGCTGACGTCAAGAGGCGTGAACAAAATTGGTGTGACATAATGACGTATGACAGGTACAGACCAGTAAGGCGATGACATATGGGAGAAATGGTTGGGGTAATAGAGCATGACAGCTCATACGCAGAAGGGGCTCTTGAAATTCTTGAGCTAGTGGGGTAATGACCTCAACTAGCATAGCAATCTCGGTAGAGATGTTGAAAGAACTTGAATCTTGGTTCTTGATTCTTGACGAAGTGGACATTTGAGTCCTAGTTACATGAAATCGACGAGTCATGATATCGGTCGGAGAAGTACATTTATCTAGCCGACGATATAGGTTCCATCACCTCAAGTTGCCGTGGAAATAGAACCTATGGGGCAGTTATGGAGAAGTATTTTGAGAATAACGCCATGTGGCCAAGGTGCCTTCAAGATGTCGGCCGAGGTGCCACATGTGGAGGTCATGTTTACCGAGGTGATTGATGCATTGCGGAGGTTTGGTGTGGTGATGTATGAATTCGAGATATTAGGACAGCGGATAAGAGTCCTAGATAAAAGGAGACTCCTAGTCTGGATAAGGATAAGGCTCTAGTTGAGAGTCTGAGATGAGCCTTGTGCTTGAGTCCTGTAAAGTGAAATTTCTATGGGACAAGGCCATTGCTGGTTATAAAAGTGAGGTACCCTCGTGGGTATAAGGTACGCTTTATTTGGTGAATTTAGTACTTGTTTGAGATCTTTGAGAAATTGTTTGACTGACTTGATCGTTGGAGTCCCCCCAGGTGGAAAAACCACTGTGGTATTCTCATTTTCTTGTTGGCAGGTAGTTGGTCTAATCTATTCTGCTGCATGCTCTCCAACTAAATTCCCTGTTTGGTTATTGATGGTCACTCACCTTCCAAGCCTTCATATTTTACTGGAATTTATTATAATTATTAAAAATATATAATGATGATATACATTTGAAGACATAGACTACACAATATAGAAAATTATTAAAAATAGTCCAAATATTCCTTTCAAAACTGTAGATACAGTGAAAGTCCCTAAAACAAAAGACCAATGTATTGAAAATGATCTTAAAAGTACTCAAGCAAATGCTAAAGCCAAACATATATTATATTGTGCACTGGACCCTAGCGAATTTAATAGAATTTCTGCATGTGACACTACTAAAGAAATTTGGAACAAATTAGAAGTCACGCATGAAGGCATAAATCAAGTTAAGGAGTCACGTATTAGTATCCTTGTTCATAATTATGAATTATTCAAAATGAAATCTGATGAATCTATTTCTAAAATGTTTACCAAATTTACAGATATTACAAATTCATTGAAAAATCTTGGTAAATTATATATTAATAGTGAAATGGTGAGAAACATTCTCATGAAATTACCAAGGAATTGGGAATTGAAAGTGATAGCTATCCAAGAAGCCAACGATCTCAACACGCTCGGTTTAGGCAAACTTCTTGGGTCATTAATGACTTGTGAGATAACAATGATAAGAAAAAGAAGGGAATTGCATTCAAAACATCAACTCAAGAAAAAGATGACGGTGACAACAACTCAAGTGATGAAGATGATGACATTACCATGGTCACTAAAAAATTCAAGAATTTACTGAAAAGAGATAAGCAATTTAAAAGAAGATTTCACAAAAAGTCATTCAACGAAGATGAAGAACAAAAGAAAGACCAAATAATGTGTAATAAATGCAAGAAATCGGGACATATTAAGTATGATTGTCCCAAACTAAAGAGGATGAAGGAAAACAAGAAAAGCAAAAGAAGAGCTATGATGGCAGCATGTAAAGAAAGTGGCCACAGTAGCTTGGATAGCGAATCAAGCAACTCGGAAATGGCAAATATATGATAGTAGCGTAGGGAGAAAGTGACCACAATAGCTTGGATAGCGAATCAAGTGACTCAGAAATGGTAAATCTTTGCTTTATGGGGATTGAAGATGATGTGGTAAGTGAAAACTCTCTTTTTCTATGAAGAATTGCTAGGTGTTATTGAGGAACTTCATGAAGATTTTAAAAAGATAATTTCAAAAAAATTCTTTTCTTAAAAAATCAAGTGCTTTCCTTGCTAACAAAAATGAAAATTTGAAAAGGGAAAATGATTCTTTTAAAAATTCTTCAAATGATTTGAAAATTGAAAATAATTCTTTAAAAGAAAATATAGAATATTTAAATAAAAAATTAAATTCACTCAAGGAAAAGAAAATTTAAATTATTTACTTGAAAATCAAAGATGTATTTTTGACAATGCGTGTATGGGATACAAACCTCACAAGAAACAAACTTTTTATAAAAATTTCTTTGTCAAAGCTTACTCATCTAGTAGCCCACATATTACTTGTCATTATTGTTTAAGAAAAGGGCACTCATTCATTTTCATCTTGTCCTTAGAAGAAAAATTTGTTAGGAACAAATATGAGATAGGTTCCAAAATCAAGTAATCTTGAAACTAACATTCACGAACCCAAAAAATACTTGATTTCTTTTATGTAGGTATGCTACAAGGCAAAATCCGAAAAAGGAAAGTGGTACTTCAAGAGTGGATGTTCAAGACACAAGACCGGAGACAAATCACTACCTTACATCTAAAAGATGGTGGATGTGTAACATTTGGAGACATAACAAAAGAAAAATCATTGGTGTATGTAGTATTGGTAAAAGTCTCTACTATTTTTGAAAATGTTTTACTTGTTGATGGATTGAAACACAACTTACTTAGTATTAGTCAATTGTGTGACAAGGGAAATAAAATTATCTTTGAAAAATATCTTTGCAAAATAAAAAATAAAATAAAAAAATTTCAAAGATAAAAATACTTTATTTGTTGGCCATTGGCATGAAAATGTTTATGTTTTAGTTTTTTGATTTATTATCTTTAACATTACATGTTTCTTTGCACTTAGTGATAATAGTTGGTTGTGGAATAGAAAACTTGGTTATGTTTCAAAACTTTCTAAAAAAGACTTAGTCATTGGACTTCCTAACATTTCTTTTGAAAATGACAAATTATGTGATGTATACAAAGTTTCAAAAGGCAGTCCTGTGTGATGGTTGTAGCCATTACGTAACGGTTGAGGTGATAGGCAGTACCTGTTACACCCACTTTTGTGGTGTGACAGAAATTCACACGTGTGACCGCTATTTTGGTGTTATGTAACAGAAGTAGCGGTACCGCAACGGTCGTAATTTAAAAAGTGTGATTAAAAAGTAGTAGTGTATATATAATCACACTTTCTAAAGGAAAAAAGATTACAAAATATATATAATCTGCAATGTTCAGTAGCTCAAATATCATTTTTGTTTATGTCTCAATTTTTATTTTTATAATCATCTCATTTAATAATTATAAACATTTTTTATTTAATTAGTTTAAGTATTGATCAAAAATAATTTTGTAGATATTTAAAATCAATTATTCTTAAAAAATAAATAAAAATAAGAGGTACAATATGGATTTATAATATATAAAGTCATTACCTATGGAAGTAAAATATAAAAAACTCCTTTTGCAGTGATTTAAAAGTATCAAATATATTGGATCATACTTAAAAACCAACAAAAATTTATCATAATCTATTTTAAATCCCAATAAATGTGATTCTGAAAAAAAAAAAAATATATATATATATATATATACATATATTTGCATTTTGGGTAAGTTTTTTTTTCAAATTGTGTGAAAAATAAAAAATCCACCATTCCAGTTACCGCAATTGTTACATTACGGCATTTACACATCGCAATCGCAACCACACCATCGTAACCGTTACGGTGACCTCAATCGCTTTTTGAAACCTTGAATGTATGCCAACAAGGAAAACAAACAAAAATTTCTTTTAAATCAAAAAATATTATTTCAGCTTCTAGACCACTATAAATAAAAATATCATGATTATCAGATCAACCTAATTTTTTCATGAATGATATGCATTGTTTTCATTTTATTGCATGTCTTAAGAAAAAATGAATGGTTCTCAAAATATATTTGTCATCTATTTTTCAGAAACAAATACAATAAATTAAAATATTATGATTATCGGATCAATCTATATTTTATTTATTTTATTTATTTTTTTTTTTTTGTATGAATCATACACTAAGAGTTCTACAAAATGAAAGATTCGAATTATCGAATCAGAACCTATAGTGGGCCTCATGAGTCCGTAAATCCTCTCAAAGTTTAAACTTAAGATAAACTCAACTCTAACTTTATGTATTATTATATGAGAAATGCTAGAGACCCAGAAATTTAAATTTACAAATTCATTCACAATAATGTTACAAGAGAGTTAAACCTTAAATGATTGAGTGTATAACAAATCAAAATTTGACATTTATTAACTCATATCATTGTGGGTTAAATTATTATTTTTTTAAATCTCAAATATTTTTCTCAATATATATATAACAAATCAAAATTTGACATTTATTATCTCATATCATTGTGAGTTAAATTATTAATTTTTAAATTTCAAATATTTTTCTCATTATACATATAATGAGAAAAATTGTAAATTTTTCTATGTGTAACGGTTGTAAATTTTCTAGTTTAAAAAAAAAAAAAAAAGTTGTAAATTTTCAAAAAAAAATTTTTTTGTAAATATGTTATACGACAATGCTACGTAGCTCAAATTTTGTGGCTCAAAAGTGGCTCAAATGGCCAAAATGACGTCGTTTTGAGTACAGAACAACATAAAAATGGCCAAAACGACGTCGTTTTGGCCATTTGAGCCACTTTTGAGCCACAAAATTTGAGCTACGAGACATTTTTCTATGTTATATATATTTTTATTGTACTTATTAGTCCAATGGTTGAAAATTGTAAAGTGACGATTGACACAATCCTCTACGTAAGGACTATTGCTAACCATTGTAACCATTGTGCCTATTTAGGACAACGTGACTAACATATTTTGGGGAAGTTATTTTGAAGGGAGAAAAAAAAAATGTCCACACTTTTTAAAGTAGAGTAAATTTTAAAAAAAGTGTAGTAACTTTTTCAGTTTGACTCACTTAGCGTTTTAGAAACCTAAAGCGCGATTGATGGCTAATTGTCCGCACCAACACAGAGTTTCGTAGCAGCCTTTGTTGAGTCAATAAAAACAAGTGCCCTTCTAAAATAAACATTTTTTTTATTATTTATTTTAGGTATGTGTACAATACGCGATAATTTTTTAAAAAATAATAATAACATGTCAAATCAAATATTATCCCAATATATCATTGTCAACATTTTATTTTAGGTAGTTAAGTTTGTTAATCTATTAGTAAAATTAGGTCAAGTTTGGAGAGACTAAATAAGTACATTTTTATGAAATATGGGTTGGATTTGGGTTGGGTTTGAAGTGATGTGACTTAAATAAGATGATATGACTTAAATAGGATAGTGACTTTTTAAATTTTTGAATTTTTTGAAGGATGTCAAACTTGGCCTTAGTATATCCACTGGTCCATCAGTTTGAACCTCTGACATTTCCTCACTACACCCTAAGGTGAAGCTATATGCCAACTTGCCACAAGGACCTTAGGAATATATCATAATTTATTTTGCAATAAATTATAATGAAGTCATAACTAAATATTACTTGAGGTGTATAACTAAAAACCTCTTCGAATATAACTAAAATTATAATACAATAGTTTATAAGTCACACTGTAACAAATTAAAGTTTTAGAGATAAAATTTAAGAACAAAATTACTTTTTTGAAACGAAATATTTTAATTGTCAAAAATGTCATTATTTTGTTTTTAGTATCAAAGTTAAATATTTAGTGATGAATTACCATTATTTTGAGGCCAAAAGTTTGTCTAAAAAAATTTAAAAATTTGGACCAAATTGTTGTCCCCAAAGTATATTTATTAACTATAGTTTCAAAATTATCGCTAATCTTTTTTTTTTTTTATGACTTTTTGAGATGATTTTTAGCCACTAGCCTTGTGACAACATGAATTGGCCCCCAAATATATTTTGGAACAAAATTTTTACTTTTTTTTTAGAACAATAAAGATTGATCCCTAAAACTCTTGTGTTGTAATATCATAACACAATAATAAATTATAACTAAGACATAACAAACATTACAATCATAACCAAAGAGTACAAAAATCAAATCTAGACATGATTTTTAAGTGTTATTAAATTTTTCCAAAAACAAATGACATATTTTTTCTAATGGGCAAATTTGAAAATATATTAAAATAGTTAAAAAGTCATTGCTGAAAAATTAATTATTTCTTTTATTTTTTTACATTTTTTTTTTTGGGGGGGTAAAAATTCAAAAACCAACTAAAATAATTAACTCTCAAACCAACCTGAGATGAGATGAGAGATGGCTAATTGAATGATTCAAACCACTTTTTAGTGCTAGGTACTCCCACTCATGGTCATTGGTCATTCTAATCCACTTGCTGTATATAACAGTCTACTCTCTCAAATTGTTAGTAGTTTTTAACAAAATTAGGCATTCTTGTGCCAATCAAACTCTCGTGTTTGCAAAATTGGTGAGAAGATTAATCAGAGGTCACATAGGTATGAATAGACAAGCACCAAATTTTTAGATGCCTTACCTAACGCATATGTACAACAATATGACTGCTTTTAAAATATGGTTTGAATGAAACAAAAAAACAAAGAATGGTTTTACCCCCAAAAAAAGTGTGACTAATTATTGTTCAGCAACATGAGGCGGCAAAATTTTGGTTGGAAGAAAAGAAAGAAAATGTTGAAGAAAAAAAAAACAATGAACCCACAATATATATCTAAGAAGCAATAATACCTCACAAGAGTAATGTTGTATAAATAAAAAATTCATACATAATGATATGACTTATTGTAAACCATTCACTTAAAAAAAAAAAAAATTAATTTAAAATAATGACTTCTCACATCATTCTGGTTAAGTTTAATAGATAAATGTTATGTAAGAATAGAATTTTTCATCTTACAATCTTGAAGAATGAAAAATGAATGCAATAGCTACTAAAATCACACCATGTCAAAGTCAAAGTCACAAGAAAAAAATATTCTAAATTAGCCTAAATCATGACGCTTATAAAAAAAACAATACACTCACTTTAAACCTCATTAGATAGGGTTTAAAAATGGAAAATTAGGTACAAATTTAACTTTGGTATGATTTACACAAAATGATTGTATTCAAGTTCGAACTCACAAACTCAAAGTTATTAAGGCCACGTTTGGGAATAGGTTAATTTAGTAACTTTTTGACTTTTTACGAAAACATGTGCAAAAAGTAGAGAGAAAAGAGAATCTTTGACTTTTTGGTATGGGTTGTTGACTTTTTGGCTAATTTAGTAACTTTTTGACTTTTTGACTAAAAATGAGAGTTCCCAAACGAGGCCTAAGTTAAATTTTAACCGCTAATCAATTTAGCCTTTGTTCATAAGATTGTGATCCTCATTAAGTATATTAAGATTAAATAATATATATATATATATATTGGCAAGAGTTGAACCTGACGCACAAAACACTACTCTTATGCGTCATGCGTATATCACCTCTCCCTCAAGATGCAAAATAAAAAAATAAAAAATAAAAAAACATATGGTTGAATGATTAATCATATATTTATATATTTAATCTGGTAGGATAGAGACATGTTATCTAGAAGTGCGACATTAATTTTTTATTTTTTTTTGGGGTTTGTGTGGTATATGTAAGGGCGACATGAAGCACATCGTTTATAAGGGAGGGAATGCATAAGCATACATGTTGGATAGAGGATGGGAGATGTGGAACATAAATGGGGTATATATCATATGGGGCGGTTGCTTAAGAGGGAAGACTTTTTTTTTTCATGGAAGTGATAGAGAATTTAGACAGAGCATGATATTGTTGACCTTTGTTGTGTCCATTATATTGAGAGATAGAGAGAGAGAGAGAGAGAGACGTATTGTTGACCTTTGTTGTGTCCATTATATTGAGAGAGAGAGAGGGGGAGAGGGAGAGAGTATATGTGTATGGTCTCTTCGGTATTGTTGTTATTACTTGTTTAATGGAGGTCTTTATCAGTACAGAGGAGGGCAGGTTTTTTGTTAGGTGTGTACACTGGAAATAGAATCTTTTAGATGTTGATATATATATATATCACCAAAGCAAAGAAAGGCAACACAAAACCCTTTTGAAGCCTATAGTGTTACAGAAACCACCTTTCCCAGTTCATAATGAAGCCAAATGACTCTAAAAAGTCATGCATGATCCCCAAGACCCATTCAAAGCTATCTGTTTCTATTTGCAATCTCATCCCCCATCCATTTGTGACACTTTGTTTTAAGAGAAAAGTCAAGGATCATAAAAAAAAAAAAAATTTCATAAAAATAATTATGAAATCTTTATGATTTTTGGATTACTTTGATTAGTGTGTTGTACTTTATTCTAAGTATAATTCAAGAGTCACAAAATTTTCATGATTATTTTCATAAAATTTTTCATGATAAGCTAATAATCACTCCCAAAATTCATAATGGAAAAAAATTTGACTATACATGATAGAATCACTATTACATATTACTTCAGTTGTAACTTTTATAGTTGATTATGGGATCCAGCGTCACTGCTATTTCGACTCTTACTTTAATGATTCAAATCATTTAAATTTTAGAAAATATCCAAAACAATATACTTGTAAAAATCAAATTAATCCATTATCAATAACTTATTCATCAAATCACATCTTTATATATAAAAAAAATGAATATGTATTTATCAAACTGAATACAAATGTGATTTAATGAAGAGATTATTGAAATATGATCAACTTGATTTTTTACAAGTATATTGTTCTTAATATTTTCTAAAATTTGAGCAGTTTAAATCAAAATATGACAAAAAATAAGTCTCACGGGCCACACAAGAGTCACCGTTACGCACAACAGTGACACTACATCCTTGATGGACTATATATTCCTAAAAAGTATTTTAAGGACTAAGGTTTTTTAATAATGAAAATTTTATTGTAAAAAATATTAGGAGATTAATTCCTGTCGTTATGTGAATTGTCACGAAATGATCATCTAACAATAAAATTTTTAAAATGTCGCCAATAAACAAACTTTTAAGACATCAATTTCGTGATGAAATATTTAATTTTTTAGACTAAAATTTTGGTCCAAAAAGATAGTAATTCTTTATTAAATGTCAAATTTCGGTGTTAAAAATATAATAATGATGCTTTTGACAACTAAATATTTTATCCCTAAAAAGTGATATCATTCCTAAATTTGTCTCCAAAATATTAATTTATTGTGTTCTAACTAATGTTGGGCACTAATTTACATTGATATTAACGACAATACTTTAGAAGCCACTAAAGCCAATGAAGCCAAAGTCAAAGTCTCAGCTGTAGCAACTCAAGCTGAAGCTAATGGCTCAACACATGGCTCAACTATATAACATGGAGTATGGTTAGAGTTTGTAAATTTGTTAGTTGGTTAGAAATACAGTTTTAGTATCTTGCATAAATATGTATTGTAATATTGATAATAAAATAAGAAATAAAGATTTCATTTGTTCTTTATGGTATCAAAGCATATGAAGCTCACACGAGCATAGTGTAACATCACCCAAGGGAACCAGCGTGCTAAATAGTTTGAACTTTCGATTTTTTCGATTTAGTCTCACAAGTGTAATGTAAAACATAAATGAAAGTTCAGAGTTGAAAATTTTTATAGAAATCCATTTATTACAATTTTTTTACTAAAAATGGACTACATCACCAAATCTTAAAGTTGCAACTTAATATTTTGGAAAAATTAGAAAATCTGTGACTTGTGCCAAGGCCACTGTTCATCGTAATCAAAGATCGGTCTTTACTAAATCATGATATGATTTTTTATTGACTTTATATGTTCATATTTCGGTTATTTATTAAATCCTAAAATTTACTATGTGAAGTAAAACAAGTATAAACTGTGTCATTTACTTTGGAACAATTTGATTTCATTATTTTGAAAATGCTTTGAATAATGTACAAAACATAGAAAAGTGATTTATGCAAACATGAAAATCAATTTTATTCCAAATCGAATAACACAACCTTCATCTACTGGCATGCATAGAGTTATATCAAATAAGCAAATAGCCACATGGTAAGATGCTAAATATAGTAAGAAAAACACACACAAGAGAGATGTTAAAGCACAAAAACTTACATATTTACCGATGACTTACAAATAATTACAAAATAAGGTTAGTAAACAAATACATGATCCTATATAGAAGATCCTAATGCAATTCACTCGTGAAATGCAACTAAGGAACCGCCTTCTAATATATTATATATAAATCATTTCAAGAATATGAGGTAACGCACAAAATCACATAATAATTTATTAAACCCACAAATGCAAATTTAGCCGGATTTTAAGGTATAAAACATAGATGCAAAGCTTGGATATAATGTCAAGACAATACAAGATACATATTTACAACATATGAAAAGAAAATAAAAGAACGGGATAGAAAGAAACGGGGCGGAGAATTATTACAATACTTTGAATATTACAAATCCAAATAAGGAAGGAGAGGAATAAACATATTACAACAAAATTAAATTCTCACAACTCTCTCCAACTAAAATAAAAGAAAACAGGAGCTTCAGGGTGCCTCAAAGACCATCGAAGACTATTTTGCTCATCACAAAGGCTGGTGGATTCTGTCCTAGAAGAAGTTAGTTGGCCGACCAAAAGATGAGCTGGCTGGCCAAGTAGCCAATAAATCGGTTAGTCGGCTAATCAAGCTAGGCCAAAACTCTGTTTTGTTACAAAATCAAAGAAAAAACAAACAAGGTATATGTTGATGGTTCAACTCACCACTCATTGTTAGCTTACAACAATTTATAATATGAAATCAAAGCCAAAAAAAAAAAAAAAAACATAAGAAAGAAAATGCAAGAAAACAAAAGTATGCAAAATTCACCTTCTAATAAAATGATTTGATTTCTAAACTTTCTTTTGATCACCCTCAAGTTTAGGAAGTGTGTTCAAATTTCTCAGTTTGAAATTTTTGTTGGAATGGTGTTTTTGGATTGTTTAATAGTATGTTTAGGAGAAGTTATTTAACTCTCTATTTTTCTTCCTTTCAACAATACTCACTCTCTTTTGAATCAAAGCTCAAGAATTTGGCTCTCTCAGAAGTTTTGAGATGGCTTTGACATATAAAAATATGGGATATTAGTGTATCTCAGTGTATATGGAAATTTTGGTTCAAAACTTAGACAACTCTCTTTTTCTGTCTATCTCTCTGTTCTCTTAATTCATTCATTCTCTCTTCTTCTCTTATTCATTCTCACAATTTGATCCTCTCTATAAGTAATGCAAGTCTGCTCAATCAAGGAGAAGGTGGGAGACAATGATGATGGGGGTGATAAGGGTGATTGAATTGGATGCCCTCTTTTTGGAAGAAACAAAAGCTCTTTTGACAATGGAGGACAATAGAGGATAATGGATGGGGGGTCGGTGTGTATCTTGTGCACTGAATGTATCAATAATAGCTATAATGGCATGACTCACACACATTCAACAAGAATTCTGCCAAAACTACCATGTTCCTGAGCAAATTAGTTGGTCGGCCAATTTCTTGGTTAGTCAGAACAAAAGCTCTTTTGACAATGGAGGACAATAGAGGATAATGGATGGGGGGTCGGTGTGTATCTTGTGCACTGAATGTATCAATAATAGCTATAATGGCATGACTCACACACATTCAACAAGAATTCTGCCAAAACTACCATGTTCCTGAGCAAATTAGCTGGTCAGCCAATTTCTTGGTTAGTCAGCTAATTATTTGGCTGGCCGGCCAAAAATTTGGCCGTGGCCTATCTAGTTTGCACGAAACAGGATTTTTCGACAAAATTATCATCATTTCCTCCTATTTTCACGCTGTTCTTTGCTCAATTTCCTCAAAAAAAAAAAAAGTCTTATTTTGAAGTTTAAAAATGAGCCTCGAAACACTACGCAAATATTCAGAACAAAGAGCGGAAAGAAAGTTTTGAAAGAGAGTTTTGAACAAGACTTAAACACTTGGCCAAAGCAGGATTAAGGTTGGGAATAAAGTACAAATTCCATATTTCTTACTGAGGATTATGAACACATTCTTGTTTTCATCATCAGGTAATAAAAAAAAAGCACCCAAGTCTTAGGGCCGATCAAAATGGGATGTCTACACATAGTTTCGATTCATGACATCTTCTGCTCCATCTTCGTCTTCTTTTTAACCTTCTAATCTAAACCTATTGATCTCTAATCTGAATTCCCATATTACAATCAAGCTTGACTCTACCAATTTTTCTTATCTGGCGAAGTCAGTTTTAAAATGTCTTACGTGCCACGAAAATTTTGAATTTTGCAAATGCATTTGTTCCATGTCCACCATTGATGATCAAAGATTCAAGTGGTCTTGACATTTTGAATCCAAATCGAACAAATTAGAACAAAGAGCAGAAAGAAAGTTTTGAATGAGAGTTTTGAACAAGACTTAAACACTTAGCCAAAACAGGATTAAGGTTGGGAATAAAGTACAAATTCCATATTTCTTACTGAGGATTATGAACACATTCTTGTTTTCATCATCAGGTAATAAAAAAAAAAAGCGCCCAAGTCTTAGGGCTGATCAAAATGGGATGTCTACACATAGTTTCGATTCATGGCATCTTCTGCTCCATCTTCGTCTTCTTTTTAACCTTCTAATCTAAACCTATTGATCTCTAATCTGAATTCCCTCATTACAATCAAGCTTGACTCTACCAATTTTTCTTATCTGGCGAAGTCAGTTTTAAAATGTCTTACGTGCCACTAAAATTTTGAATTTTGCAAATAGATTTGTTCCATGTCCACCATTGATGATCAAAGATTCAAGTGGTCTTGACATTTTGAATCCAAATCGAGCAAATTAGAACAAGATTAATGCTCATCTACTCCTGTTATTTTCTCTTATGTTATTCATCTGCACCACA
The DNA here is from genome assembly GCF_004153795.1 of Camellia sinensis. NCBI lineage: Eukaryota > Viridiplantae > Streptophyta > Magnoliopsida > Ericales > Theaceae > Camellia > Camellia sinensis. The sequence continues at coordinate 816,924 of NW_021026159.1, forward strand.
GTTTTGAGGTATGGAATGCTCTCTGCAAACGATTCACAATGCTATCTCAACCTCATATTCATCAGAGGAAAATAGATTGACTCATTTGACCAAACAATCCAAATCAATTGAGGAATATTTAAATCAGATCAAAGAACTTGCAGATCAGTTAGCTTTAGCTTGTTCACCCATCGATAAATAAGATCTTGTGTTACTCACTTTGAATGGATTACCTGATGAGTTTGATGCTCTTAAAACTACTATTAGAGCACGTGTTAAACCTATTTCCATGACAGAATTGACTTATCTTCTATGTTCTGAGTCAATTCATATTGAATCCAAATAGAGAAAGGCACAAACTTAAGAAAACTCAGTAGCCTATGTTTCTCTAAGAGAACATCCGGATGGTTCTTTTTCTTCTAGAGACAGATCATCATTTAGAGGTAACAGAGGTGGTTTTCATAGTGGTGGAAGACAGTTTTCTCAAGGCAGAGAGAGACATTATTCTTTGGGCCTAATTTGCCAAATTTGTGGTAAAGGAAATCACACTGCACTAGATTACTGGCATCGATTGGATGTAAATTTTCACTAAACCACTCCTTCTCAAACCTTTTCTTCCTAGTATTCTCAGGCACCTTTTTTCTTCTGGATATCTTCCTCCAAAAGCATATGTTGCTTCTACTCCATCTATTGTTTCCTCTGAGTCTACTTCTTATTATCTTGATTAAATTGCCTCAGATCATATTACTCATGATCTCTCTGATCTCAACACGTATCAATCCTATCATGGACCTGATCAAATTACAGTTGGAAATGGTAACTCTCTTCTTATTCATAATACAGGTAAATGTATCACACCTGCTCCTTATTTCTCTTTCAAATTAAATAAACTCTTGTATGCACCTATCTCCTCCAATCTTCTTTATATGCATCAACTCACAAAGGATAAAAACTGCACTATTACTTTTGATGAATCTTTCTTTGTGGTTCGGGAGAAGCACTCTAAGGCAATTTTACACAGGAGCTATAATACTCTTGGCTTATATCATTTTCCACATTTGTTGTCATCCTCACATCCTGTTGTTGTGCAAGCTCATCCTACCTTATCTCATGCTTTTATTTCTTTTACTGCTAAGTCTGCTTCTAAGAACATTTGGCACAAGAGATTAGGTATCACGGCCCAAACCCACCCCTATAGGTTTAGCATCATGATTGGCTAGTAATCTGAGCATACCAAAGGCCTGCTTAATAATAATACAATAATAGGGGCTGTAGAAGCCAATATTTAATAAAATATAACATCAAATGAGCTGCGCAAACTTAAATGGAATAAAACAAACCAGTATATAAACATATAAACATATATACATAAGTTCATGTCAAGCTTAAGTATACAAAACATAAACATGACTTAGGACTTAAATCCCATTAACAAAATAAAACCAGTCATGACCAAAGTCTTAAGACTAAACTTTACACTTGATCACAATTTCAAAAGGGTGAACTCTGAACCACTCAAAAAACCCTTGATGCTTGATAGTTTGGAACCTCGCAATGATGCACTGACACGACCCAAACCCGCCCCTATAGGTTCAACGTCATGATCGGCCAGTAATCATAAATTACCTACGGCCTCCATACAAATAAAACTTTAAAATAAAATACGGGGCTTAGCGGAAGTCTAAAATGTTATAAAATTCATCCATTGAGTCGTGCATATATGAGAGAACAAACATGTCAAGCAAGGCCTCGTTTCAAATCCACACAAAAGGGGTTTGACAAGCATGGCTCTACACAAGCCTGACTACTTCACTTGGAAGCTCCACAAAAGGCTGACCCGGGTAAACTCGACCTACAATTACATATATAAATAAATAGTGAGCTAAAGCCAATGGGTAATAACAGAATAAAGAGGTTAAATGAATGAAGTTCAAGAATAGTACAAAAACATGTCTTACAGTTCCGTAATGAATCTTAAATCATTTTCAGGGGAGCCATTCGCCATAATAGATCGAATTCACAACAAAACATTTTGATTAGCCATAAAAGCATCTCTTTGTAGTAACAAAAGCCATTAATACTATTATCTGTGGTATATCCATGAAGTGACAATTTCATTCCAATGATGACATATCATACAAGCCTTGGTATTGTTACCCCCAGGAAATGGCCTATAGCCATGGTACTATTACCCCCAGGCAAGGGCCTATAGCCATGGTATTGTTACCCCCAGGCAAGGGCCTATAGCCATGGTACTATTACCCCCAGGCAAGGGCCTGTAGCCATGGTATTATTACCTCCGGGCAAGGGCCCATAGCCATGGTACTATTGCCCCCAGGAAAGGGCCTATAGCCATGGTACTATTGCCCCCAGGCAAGTGCCTATATTCAATGGATGCCACAATATGGTTTCAAAACAAAACTTCATTCATTAAAGGTCATAACATTTCAACAAGCCATGCTATCAATCATCAAATCATTTTAAGAACTCATTCAATCAATCACATATCCATTTTGATAGCAATAACATTTTCGAAAGTAAAGATAATTTGATCATATCTTTATAAGGTTATTACTCACAGCGGTTTGCGGTGTCACTTAGCCTCGACGTCTACTTAAACAAAGCACATAACAATGTACAAATGAAATTCCATTTTATTTCAATTCAATTCTCTTTATGCGTCTCTAACTTATTGCATGATTAACGGAGTCCAATTGGTGCCTAAGAATGCTTGGAGTGGCATGAGGATGCAAATATGCACTTAGAAGAGTTGGTAAAATTTTGCTGAAAACAGGGTCTCTGCTCGAGCGTGACTTCCCTCACTCAAGCGGGGGTCCAAAACAAGGGTGGTCACTCGAGCGTAACTTTCGTCGCTCGAGCGGTCTGCAAAAGTACTGGATATATGAATTTCCCGCTCGATGATCGCTCGAGCGGAAGATTGAGAAAAAGGAGTCCTCGCTCGAGCGCCACTTTGGTCGCTCGAGTGGACTGTAAAATTTTAGAAACTTCTGGGAGCTCGAATTCCACGCTCGAGCGTAGACTCCCTCGCTCAAGCAGACAGCACGAATTCTAGAATTTCCAGAACTGTGTTTGAAGTTCAAACTTGATATTCAAAGTCTCAAATCTTGGGTTTTTGGTACAAAAACATGGAGAATCATTATGTAACATGAAAACACTTCCAATTGAAACCATTTATTCAAAATCATGGCAATTCTCAACCATTTATTTCAATTTCAAGTTGTAAAATAATGTTTAATTCAAATTGGATGCATATTTCTTCAAAACATGTTCAAAATATGATCAAGTGACATGAGAAGCATGAAAACAAATTCTCCAAAATAAGGTGTAAATGTGCCATGCATGTAGGATCTTCATGAATTCAAACTCAAATTATGCATGCATGTGTGTAATTCAACTCCAATTCATCCCATTCATAACAACTCATGCTCACCATTTTCAAATTTAGCCTAATGATCCTATAACTCCATGAACTTAGTTTCTACATTGTTCAATTCTAAGAATTTAGGATGAATCTCATACCTATTGTGTGAATCCAAGTGTGTTATAGCTCCAACCCTTCAATCTTCCACAATTCTCTACAATCTCTTCTTCCTCTCTCTAAGTGTTGAGTTCAACTCTCCTCTCTCTCTCAAATCTCAGCCCAAGAGTGTATAGAACGAGTTCAAAGCTTAAATTGAGCCTTATATAAGATGTGATTAAGTTAGCCTAATTAAATGTGGTTAGGATTAGTGAATTACGCTTAACTCTAACTAATTCAATAAGTTTACTCTAATTATTTTGATCCAAATCAAATTTCAATTGAAGTCACCATAAAATTCTAAATATTCCAATTAGCCTATTGGGCTAGTTAATTTCAGCTTCGGAGGTCATCTAAGCTTTCAATTTCTGACTCTAAGTTATCGATTTAAACAGATATTCCATATATCAACAGATAATTATAGAATTAAACACATAATCACACAATCAAGCACATAATCATGTAATTAAACTTATTTCAATTATATAATGTACTAGTTTGGAGGTCAGGGTCGTCACATGCACGGTATTTGGCTTGACAAAATAGAGTTTAGGTTGGCGCCACTACGTCCGCTCTTGCACTTGAGCACCTACATACATATATAAAACAATGAAAATGAATGACATCCATAACTTGTAAAATCAAAACAATGTTCTTAACACGATCAAAGTATTTTCCGGATACTTGTAATCAGAAATAAAGTTCCTCAAACCTTTAACCCTTTCATAGTTTAAGACATAGCGCACGAAGCATTTATCACATATACATATTTAGAATTCATAAAGTTCATCAACCGTTCACAGTTACTTACATTCCAAGGGACAATAATACTAAACAGAATATTAGCAAAACGACCACAAATGACTGGGGACACAGACATAACGACCACTACGGATCGATATATACATAACGATCACAATGGATCAACAAAGACATAACGATCACAATGATTAACTTAGACATAAAAACCACAATGGGTCGACGTATACATAACGACCAATACGGATCGACATCAGCATAACGGAGATTTTCGAAAATCAAAGCATGTGTTCACGAGTGTCACATTCGTTAAGCAAAAGGGAATCTCATTCATTCGTAACAAACATAAGTTGTCTGAAAGCCTTACATATCATAAGCATTTCGAAATTCCATAGCATAACTTAACATATCAGCAAATACTTATCATGTTGGACATTTCATAAGCAAAATGTAGATTTCATAAAACATCACATAACATAGCCATTTCAAAGTCATTTATTTAAAAATATCTTTACAAAGACATTACTCACCGTGCTTGGTCGGACAATACTCCTCGTGCAAGTGTCTTGCTTAACACATTCCAGTACAATGTCTATAAATTCATTTCATTCGTTCAATCGATTTTTTCATTACCTGCTTGTTCAGTTATTCCTATCCGTTCTTTAATTTCTTTCTTGTTCATGATATGCAGATGAACTTAAAATACACATGGAAACCACGCAAATGAAGGCCCATAAGTCAAAAATAAAATGGAGAGAAAACAAAATCAAGACTGCCATACAAACCGCAGGTGTGGTAGCCTTGGCCACTTATGCGGTGGATCTGGTTGCTCATGCGGAGCCGAAGCAGAATGCAAAGTGAGGCAGGGGAAGGCTGGCCACTCATGCAGGGCTTCAGGTTGCGCGTGCGGCCAAGGTTGAGTTTCAGTCCAAAAATCTGCTTCACTTTTGAAGATCAACTTTGGCACACTCATCTTCATTATCATGCAATTCAAAACCCAAAACTCACAAAAAACATGTTGATTGAACAATTTTTAACTTCAATACCATACAAAACATTCATATAAAATGACTTATTAAAAAACTTATATTGGTGACTCATACGAAATATCACACTTACTGACTTATGCGAAATCTCACATTAATGGCTTATATAGAACGTCATATTGGTAGCTTATACAGAACATCATATTGATGGCCTATGCAAAATATCATATTGATGGCTTACCTGAGATAGTGGTCTGAGTCTCCTGTGTATTCCCTGAGGTGAGTGCAAATACTCTCCCTTGCTTGACATTTTCCCTTGTCATAGTAAGTCTCATTATTGGTATGGAACCAACTAATGACATTTTCCCTTGTCATAGTAAGTCTCATTATTGGTATGGAACCAACTAAGTTTGCTGTCTATTAACATTTTGTTCAACTTGAGCACATTCCTATACCATATGTCCTATTTTTCCACATCCAAAACAAGCCCCAAAAGCTCAGTAATAGATTCATCGGTGTCTTTTCCCACACTCTAAACAATTTCCACTTTGACTTGACTTACAAGATATTTCTAAGTTTTGTTCCTTGTTCATCGAAGGTGTTGATTCTCTATTCACATCAGAATCCTGTTTCTTACCTTTCCAATCAATTATCGATGCCTTGGCCTGCTTTAGAGTTGCGCTGTTTGCCTCGGAGATAAGAGCTCTATCAAGAACATCAACATACTTTGTCAGTTTCAACACATTCACTCGATCAAGCACTCAGCATTGAGTCCACCTTCAAACTTTCTTCCTTTCTTATAGTCTGTATCAACCATGTATGGCGCATATCAAGCAAGCTTCGTAAATTTGGCCTTATATTCAGCCATAGACATAGTATTCTGCTTCAACTGCTCAAACTTAGACACCTTGCGGTCCAAGACACATTTAGGAAAGTATTTTTCATAAAATGCTCTTTAAATTGAGCCCATGTCATGGAACCATTATTGTCTCAAACGAGCATCTGCCACCGTCTTGCTTTCTCTTGCAGAGTAAAGGTGGCTAGTAAAACCTTTTGCACCTCCGAACATGGGAAAACCTCAAACAACGTTTCTATCTCCAAAACCCAAGCTTGGGCTTTCAAAGGGTCAAGACCTCCCTGAAAGGTTAGTGACTTCATTTTATTAAATTTCTTTGTCAAAGCTATAATATCATCGTTGTTGTTTGGCTCAACTATTACTAGTGGCAGAGGAAGGGGTAGAAATGATTGTCTCTGTTATTGTCTCAAAGATTCTGTCAATAACTCCATCATTCTTTCCAATCGGTCTCTTCTTGCATCCGAAGATTCAGTTTCATCTGTATGCCTTGCGCTTTCCATTGGTCTATATGTAAACATGTTAATAATAAACATGGGAAAAAGCTGGTTCTCATATTCATGCTGTCACATATACACATAACAAGTGCATACACACTCACACATGGTCTAGGACATCCTATAGCTCATTTGGACACTTGTGAGCGATATTACTCGTGCTCTAATACCATTCTATCATGACCGAAACCTCCCCTATAGGTTTAGCATCATGACCGGCTAGTAATCTGAGATTACCAAAGGCCTGCTTAGCAATAATACAATAATAAGGGTTGCGGAAGCCAATAATTAATAAAATATAACGTCCAATGAGCTGTGTAGACTTAAATGAAATAAAGCAAACCAATATATGTTTATACATAAGTTCATGTCAAGCTTAGGTATACAAAACATAAACATGACTTAGGGCTTAAATCCCATTAAAAAAATAAAACCAGTCATAACCAAAGTCTTAAGACTAAACTTTACACTTGATCACAATTTCAAAGGGGTGAACTCTAAACCACCCAAAAAAACCTTTAATGCTTGACAGTTTGGAACCTTGTGGTGAGGCACGGTATTTGGCTTGACAAAACAGAGTTTAGGTTGACGCCACTACATTCACTCTTGCACTTGAGCACCTACATCCATATATAAAACAATGAGGTAAAGCCCAGTGAATAACGTCAGTGTAAAGAGATTAAATGAATGAGGTCCATAACTTATAAAATCAAAACAATGTTCTTAACATGATCAAAGTATTTTTCAGATACTTGTAATCAGAAATAAAGTTCCTCAAACCTTTAACCCTTTCATAGTTTAAGACATAGCGCGTTACATTTCCAAAAGTTGTATTAAACCTTAGACAAAATTCCAAATAGAACGTTTGTGCCGAAACGAAGCATTTATCACATATACACATTTAGAATTCATAAAGTTCATCAACCGTTCACAGTTACTTACATTCCAGGGGACAATAATACTAAACAGAATATTAGCAAAACGACCACAAATGACTGGGGACACAGGCATAACGACCACTACGGATCAACATATACATAACGATCACAATGGATCAACAAAGACATAACGATCACAATGATTAACTTAGACATAAAAACCACAATGGGTCGACGTATACATAACGACCAATACGGATCGACATTAGTATAACGGAGATTTTCGAAAATCAAAGCATGTGTTCACGAGTGTCACATTCGTTAAGCAAAAGGGAATCTCATTCATTCATAGCAAACATAAGTTGTCTGAAAACCTGTCATATCATAAGCATTTCGAAATCCCATAGCATAACTTAACATTTTAGCAAATACTTATCACGTTGGACATTTCATAAACAAAATGAAGATTTCATAAAACATAGTATAGCATAGCCATTTCGATGTAATTTATACAAAAATATCTTTACAAAGAAATTACTCACCGTGCTTGGTCAAATGAAACTCCTCGTGCAAGTGTCCTGCACAATACGTTCAAGCACAACGTCTCTAAATTCATTTCATTCATTCAATCGGTTCTTTCATTACCTCCTTGTTCAGTTATTCCTATCCGTTCTTTAATTTCTTTCTTGTTCATGATATGCAGATGAACTTGAAATACACATGAAAACCATGCAAACGGAGGCCCGGAATTCAGAAATCAAATGAAGAGAAAACAAAATCAAGACTGCCCTGCAGATCGCACGTGCGCTAGCCCTCGCTGCTCGTACGGTGGCCTGGCCACTCGTGTAGTGGATCTGGCTGTTCATGCGGAACCAAAGTAGAATGCAAAGTGAGGCAAAGGAAGGCTGGCCGCTCGTGTGGGGCTTCAGGTCACAAGTGCGGTCTAGGTTGAGTTCCAGTCCGAAAATTTACTTCACATTTAAAGCTCAACTTTTGTAAACTCGTCTTCATTTTTATGCAATTCAAAACCCAAAACTCATAAACACAAGTTGAATGAACAATTTCTAACTTCAAGCTAAACCATGACTTCAAACTAAACCCAATTTCCATGTAAAAAGATCAAAACTTAGAATTTGAATACAAAATCAAGAACCATGCAAATGTTGAGTTCCAAACTCAAAAGCTATGGAGGTTTCCCCTCTCAAGTCCCAAAACCAAGCAAGAAACAAGTGTTTGAACATGAATAAGGCCATGCAAGTCTAAATCTTGGGTTAAACTCTTCAAATCTTCCATATCGAGCCATGTAAGTTCTAAACTTTCCATTACATTAACAAAGCTCCTAATTGACCATGAATTCAACCTAATTAAACCTAGATCTTAGAAGATGACGAGTGTAGAAGTTTCAATTTCAAGAAATTTGAGTGAAGAGCTTACCTCAGGTTGATAATTTGCTTAATTCCCCTTCTTTCTCTTTTCTCTCTAGAGCTCTCTAGGGCTCTCTCTCTCTCTCTCTCTCTCTCTCTCTCTAGACTCTTCTTTCTCTACAACACCCACTAAGTTCTATTTTCCCTATTTAATTGTCGAGTGGGTTCAAAGAGTGTAACTAATTCACTAATGCTTTCTAAATCCTAGTTTCATAGAAGTTTAGCCTAATTAATTGATTTAAATCAATTGCACTCACTTAACTCAATTCTCATCACAAACCACTTCAAATTACACTGAATTTAATCATACTACTGTGAATCAGGCTCAATTTCCTATTCCAAATATTTACTTTTAACCTTATGGCTTACTTATTTAGACAGGTTTATTTCATATTCTCTACATATCTGTTCATGTAATCACAAAACAAATAACACATGGCACATAATGAGCATCTACACACATAATCAAGGCAAATCACATAACTAGCAATTAATTGAGGAGGTGGTTGTTACATTAGGTCATCCATCTCAAGTGAAATTTACTGCTTTAAAGAAACATTTGTCAGTTGATGTAAATAAATCTAAGATTACCATTCCATGTACACATTATAGTATGGCTAAGAGTCATAGACTTCCTTTCAAACTTTCCAATTCTACTGTAAATAACCCCTTATCTCTCATTCATAGTGATGTATGGAGTCCATTCAATTCTTCTTCATCTAGTTACAAGTATTATATGCTTTTCATTGATGATTTTAGTATATTTACTTGGCTTTATCCTCTTTGTTACAAAAGTGAAGTTTTCTCTAAATTTATAGAGTTTAAAACATATGTTGAGACTCAATTTGCTACTAAACTACAAGTGTTAAGAACTGATGGATGTACTGAATTTGTTAACACACCTACGACTAAATTTGTAAACATCAGGGCATTGTTCATCAGCTATCTTGTCCATACACTCCACCTCAAAATGGTGTTTCAGAAAAGAAACATAGGCACATTATTAAAACAACCATTGCCTTACTTCATTATTCTTCTGTTCCTATTAAGTTCTGGTTTGATGTAGTTTCTACTGTTACTCATCACATTAATAGGCTACCCAAGTGATAAACTTTCTCACAAGCCTCCACACGAGTTTCTTGTTCATGCTATACCTGATTACTTATTTCTGAAGGTGTTTGGTTGCCAATGCTTTCCTTGGTTAAGACCTTACACCACCACTAAGCTTCGGCCTAGGTCTACTTTATGTGTTTTTCTTCACTATCACTCTTCTTATGAAGGCTACAAATGTTTGGATATGTCTACAAGTCAAGTCTATATTTCTAGACATGTGTTTCATGAACATATTTTTTCCTTTTTCAGCTCAATCTTTCACTGATTCTTCATTTTCCAATCTTCATTCCTTCTTTTGGCATACTTCTTCTCCTCAAGTTTCTCCCGTTCCTACCTTGCCTGTAGCTCCTATACTTATGCCTCCACCTATCTCTATGATTACTACAGCATCTGCTTCTCTACCTTTGTCTACTGTAGCACTTGCTCCTTTGTTTATACGTAGTGTAGCATATTCTTCTATGCCTATTGCAGTCCAGTCTCCTATGCCTATGCTTGTACCTAATTCTTCACATGTTCCTATGTCTAGTCCACCTTCTGTCCTAGTCTTCTCAGCGTCACCCTTCTCTCAATCCTTCTTTCATTCTGTTCCAATTCACCCAATTTTTATAAACTTACCCACTTTGCCCTCTTCATCTGTTCCTGCCCTAGCTTTACTTGTCGGTTCCTCTACTAATATTTACCCTATGCTTACTAGATCCAAAACTCATGGCCTTGTAGCCTGTACCTCATCTTCTTTCAGTGATATAGAACGCCCTACTTATCAACAAGCACTCCAATCTCCCATCTAACATGCTGCTATGCTTGAAGAGTATAATGCCTTACTTTCTCAATGAACTTGGTCTATTGTTTTTCTTCTTACTTCTAAGCAAGCTATTGGCTGCAAGTGGGTCTAAGGATCAAAGTGAAATAGTGATGGTACCATTGCTAGACACAAAGAAAGGTTGGTGGCTAAGTGTAATAACCCGACCCTCGTGCATGTTTTCTGATATACTTTCAGACCCTATTTTGTGTTTTGAATGCTTATTGTGAAAGCCTATGAGAAATTAAGGTTAAGTAAGTGAACTCCATGTTTAAGGGTGTCTATCTGTTTAAACAAGAAAAGTATCTGTTACATTAGAATGTTTGAATCAGAAATTGGAAGCCTTAGGGGTTTAATTAACTGAAATTGATTTTAAATATGTGATCAGCATAATTTTTAGGTAATATTAAGTATTTCTGGGAAATTTCAATTTCGGATGCTTAAACGATTGATTTTCGTCTTTATTCACTCTTTGTATATGTATGTCTATAAAAGCCTCTTTGAACTCAAGACTTAGGAACTTTCTTATAATATCTTTCCTGGGAGAAAAGTGAAGAGAGGCTAAGAACAAGGAAGAGTTGAGAGAGATTGAAGCGAAGGTAAATGTAATTTCCCTAGTTCAATCCTCTTTCTCAATTTGAAATAGGAAGCTCTTAATGTTGTATAATCTAGAGTGGAATGGAAGTCTTGGATGTGTACGTTGAAGACTTGGTATGATAATCCTATCATTTGTGTATTTTCAATCCAATTCAAGTGATCTAGTGAGAGCATCATCTTGTCTCTTTACTTATCAAATTGATATTCATGCTTATGCCATGTTTTTGTATATCTATGTTATGTGTATGTAAAGTTAAGAGCTTCAAGAATGAAAGGATGTTGATGAGCTTCAATTTTTGCTCAAACCAATTGAGTTGTGTTCATGGGTTTAATTCAAGTTAGATTATGGTATGTTGTACCTTTAATTACATGTTTCAAACCATGATTTAGTACTTAAAAGTTTCAACTTAGAGCCTTACAAACACTCCCAAAAGAACAAGATTTTGTTGCAATTTTCGGACCCAAACAGGTAAATTGCCGCACGTGCGGGGGTCACTGCCGCACGTGCGGCAATTGTTGAATTTTGGTGGTTTGGTTCTGCCTAAAAAGCACGTGCGGGGGAATTTTGCCGCACGTGTGGGGCTCACAGCCGCACGTGCGGCCCATGCTGAAAAACATGGGTTGCTCCGTTTTGCGTGTAGGACCCTCTAATATTGTCGAAATATATATTTGATGCCTTTTCGATATTTATAAATTCCTTTGAAGTAAAGCGAAACAGAAAGTAATTTGATATGAAAGATGAACTAAATTATAAGTTTTGAATGTGTGCAGGGCACACTCCGGGAGGAACAAGCACGTCATCACAACACTGTGAATAGTAATACGCTTCACATATAGCTAATGATTGCCATTAGCATTCTATTAACGCATGACTATTATGTATGTAATTATGTAAATGAAGCCAAGCATGAAAAGAAATAAAGGAAAGAATGAAATACTTTCACATGACTCTAAGTGTTTGTAAGACTCGGGGCCTATGGCCATTCCGTATAAGTTGTTATGATATGAAACAAAGTGCAATACGGAACTAAGTGCTACGAAGTGAGTCACCTCTAGAATCCGTATGAGACACCTCTTGAGTTCACACAACCATGTTCAAGGGCTTAATGCCAAATGATTCAAGGGCCTCGTGCCACCATGTTCAAGGGCTTAACGCCACCACGTTTAAAGGCTTTGTGCCACTACGTTTAAGGGCTTATAGCCATCATGTTTTAAGATATTATGTTTCAAGCCATTACATTTCAAGAATGGGCCTAAGGCTGTTATGAAATTAGTACAGAATCAGACTAACTATGTGTGCATCTTCTTACGCTTTGATGTATTATATTTCAAGTTAAGCATCGTTTTACTTAAGTATTACTATTCACTGAGCCTGGCTTAATCTGTGTTATGTCTGTTTCTGTAGGTAACCAACCAGGTGGTCAGTCCCAGCCATGACACCCGTTTTCTTTTGTCAACCTTCGTGTGTCCAGGCATTGTGCAAGGCCACTTATTTTGTGAAGTCTTTGAAGATGTTGGCTTACTTTTTGATTGCCCACCTAGGGTCGAATGTATATAACTTCAATAGTTTTTGTATATGCCCAATTATAGGGCTGGGACTGTATATGTGTATGTATATAACCGATGCTCCGTGATATAGTTTGGGACTTTATCTATCTACTATGATGCATGTGTTGTATGAGATCCTGGCATGTAGAAGTAGCTCAATGGAGCTTATATGTATCATTATTTTCATATTACGTGCTTCCGATAAGGCCCCGTATGTTATGTACATCAGGTTAAATGTTCATTTTTGAACGGGTCATGCCCTAACTTTTAGGGGCGAGTTTGAGGTCATGACACTAAGGGTTTCTTACAACAAGAGGGTATTGATTATAATGAAACCTTTAATCTTGTGGCCAATCATCCTACCAGCAGGATTTTGTCGTGTATTGCTTTACATTATCATTGGCCATTAAAGCAACTAGACATTAGCTATGCCTTCTTACATGGAACCTTAGATGAAGAAGTGTATATGCACCAACCACCAGGTTTTGTCAGTGCCTCCTCCCCAAATCATGTTTGCAGATTGAAAAAGGCTCTTTATGGCCTAAAACACGCTCATGCACTTGGTACTCTAATTTTTCTAAGTTCTTGTTATCTTAAGGTTTTGTCAACAGCCATTGTGATAACTCTTTATTCATTCACAAGACCTCCACTATTATCACCATTCTTCTTGTCTATGTGGATGGCATCCTTCTCATTGGTAGCAACTCCACTCACATCTAAGCTCTCATTAATCAGACGCATCCTCCTTTTGCCATGAAAGAGTTGGGTAATTTCCTGTTTTTGGGGCATTTCTATTCAACCTGTAGGTGACTCATATTTTTTGTCTCAGCAGAAATATGCTTCTGATATTCTTACTAAGGTATGGATGACTTCTTGTAAGCCCTGCAATACTCTCATTTCCATAAAGCATGCTTTTACTCTTGATTCTTCTCTTCTATTTACTCAACCTCAGCTCTATAGAAGCTTGGTTGGTGCTTTACAATACCTCACTATTACTCACCCAGATCTTTCCTTAGTAGTGAATGAAGCCTGTCAATATATACATGCTCCTACCAATGCTCATTTTTCTATAGTCAAGCGCATTCTCAGATTTTTCAAAGGATCTCTCTCTCATGGCTTGACTTTTAGCCCCAGTACTTTCGAGTTATATGCTTTCTCATATTCTAATTGGGTAGGGGACTCTATTGATCGCAAATCTATATCAGGCTATTGTCTCCTGGTCAACTAAGAAGCAACTCACTGTCTCACGGTCTAGTACTGAAGCTAAATATCAATCTCTTGCTCATGTTACAGCCAAATTAAGTTGGCTTCAAGTGCTACTCCAGGACCTTTCTCTTTCTCCTTCCATGCCTCCTATTCTTTGGTGTGACAACTTATCTGCCATTGCCCTCGCCTCTAATCCTGTGTTTCACACAAGGTCTAAACACATTGAAATTGATTGTCACTTTATCCATGAAAAAATTGCAACCAAGAAGCTTGTTCTCAAATACATTCCATCTATTGATCAAATTGCTAATATGTTTACCAGACCTCTATCTGCTTCTCACTGTCACTATCTTCAATCTAAGCTATTGGTCACTTCTCCCATCAGCTTGCAGGGGGCTGATGAGAATATTTTAGAAGCCACTAATGCCAATGAAGCCAAAGTCAAAGTCTCAGCTGCAGCAGCTCAAACTGAAGCTAATGACTCAACTGTATCACATGGAGGATAGTTAGAGTATGTTAGGAATCTGTTAGTCTGTTAGAAATACAATTTTCATATCTTGTATGTATTGTAATATTGATAATAAAATAAGAAAGGAAGATTTCAATTGTTCTTCAGATATTTGAGTGAAAAGTGTTGCAAAAAGAGTAGAATGTGTTATGAAAGTTTTTTGAAATTAAATATATATATATATACATATGTATTCTTCCTATTAAGAAAAAAAAAAAAATTGCCTAGATACTATTACCATGGCTACAATCACCTAAACATTCGATATACCAAAATACTGATTTCTCATATTTGTTCGCATGAAGTCAATGATTTCAGTAAATTTTTTAGGGTTTCATTTTAAATAGTGTAAAATTCACTCTATTTTCTTTTCTTTTTGCGAACGAATGAAACTCACTCTCTCGGGTCAAATATTTACCTCTTAGAAAATAGTTGAATAGGCAATTCAACTTGAAATCTAGCAAAGTCAACATCATGATTAGACAATGTTTGCATTCATGCATTCAAAATTTCTGTAAAATTATTGAATAGATGAAAATTCTGTTTTATATATATAGGCCTCATTTGAAAACAGACTTTTTAAATAATTTTTTGACTAAAATATGATGTAAAAAAAAATTATTGGGCTTGTTTGGTTTGATTTTGGGAGATGAGTTTGGGAGATAAAAAGTACGAAAAGTTGTTTGGTTTGGTTTTTTTGGAAAGATGTTTTGGAAAATTATTTTGAGAGAGAGTTTTGGAAAAAGTGATTGATTTGATGTGTATGAGAGAGAGATTTGTTTGGAAAACTTGTTTGGTTTACAAGTTTTGGAAAATTTTTTTGGGAAAATTTGTTTGGTTTGAGTTTTTCTGAAAACTCATTTGTAGAGAAATTTTCCCAAAAATTTTTGGGAAATTCAAACCAAACGAACCCAATGTTTGGGATGATTTTTTGACTTTTTACGAAAAGATGTGCAAAAAGTAGAGAGAAAAAGAAATCTTTGACTTTTTAGTATAGGTTGTTGGTTTTTTGACTTTTTTAATAATTTTTTAACTTTTTGGCTAAAAATATTATTTGCCAAACGAGGCCTAGTCTGAAATTTTGAACACATTATTTTGGTTTTATTTTTGTTTAAATTGCAAGGCATATAGATTAGCATAAATAAATAATCGATCATGTACGCATATACCTAAGTTAAAAGTTATATTGTACATTATTGTTAAACTAAGGCCAAGTTTGGGAAGATCCAAAAAAGTTAAAAAGTCAAAAAGTTACTCAAAAAGCTAAAAAGTTAATACTATTCACCAAAAGTCAACAATTACGGCTGCACAACTCCCAATTCAAATTTTTCTCTACAAATCAATTTTTACAATTTTTTATTACACATTTTTCAATAAAAAGTCAAAAAGTTAACCCAAACATCCATATTTTCAACCTCAATTTTTTAGTCCCTGGAAAAGTAATTTTTTTTTTTTTTTTTTTTGCAATTGATTTATATAATCGGAAAAAATATTTTCTGAAATTTTTTTAATTTTTTATGTGCTTTAAAATAATTTTGAATTGTATGTTTAGTTATGAGTTGTAAATTTTTGTATCACATATCAAATGTCACATCAATAATTCTCCACTCAAATCAAACCTCTTTTCCAAAACTATTTTCAAAACTCTTTACCAAACAAATTTTCTATACTCAAATCATAACTCCACAACACACAAACTCAAAATACAACTCATACTCTCAAATCACATTTACAAAACTCTACCAAACGCTACCTTAGGATTCCAAAAGCAACATAGATAGTGGACTCCCCACCGTGATTGACACAGTTTGCACTAATACCAAACTGACAATTCAAGAACTGATAGGATCCTCCTTGTCCAATCATAAACCAGTTAACTATACAAAACCAGTTAACTTTTAGAGACCTTAAGAAAATGACTACGCGGGTGATTGAGAAGGTGTTATTTTAGTAGATTATTTTAATTTTTAATTATTTTAGAATGTTAAATTTTTTGTGTTTGTAAAGATAGTTAGATTTTTTTATAGTTGGATGTAATGTTTGTGAGAGAAAAAATAAAATGATTATAGATTTAATGTGATATTTTATCTTATTGACTATTTTAACTTATTTTATCTTTTAGTACTATTTTAGCTAAAAAAAACTTTAAAAAAAACTCTTCCCAAACACTCCCTTACATATATATTTTTTTTGTGACAATTTTTTTTTTTTTTTTTTGGCAAAAGGGAAGTGCCGTCACAAATATTTGCAACATGATTGAACATCGTCTCAAATAATATCATTTGATTAAAACTAAAACAAGTGTTTTTTTTTTTGGTTTCTTTAGAGTGGTAAAACAACTGAATGGAACACTGTTAGCCCATATCTACTTGATGGATTAATTTTCATTTTATAAGAAATAAACTTTTTGAGCACATCCAAATTTGAGTCAGACCGAATTGGGAGTGTGGTGCTGGGAAGGCTCATGGGGTCTTGTCACGAGCCCATGTTATTAATTCGAGCTATTCATATGGTAAGTTCGTTAAATAGATCATTTATAAAGAAAAAAAAATAGATTAATTGGAAATTTGTAACTTTAAAATAATACCACATTTGTTTTTAAAAAAATAAACGATTAAAATAATTTTAATAATTTATTTTAAAACAATTAAGACTTGATCACGGGATTACATATGTCTATTAACTTGATTTTTTTTTTTTTCTATGAATGATATGTTAGATGAACCATAAAATATAAACGACTTAAATTATTAAAATAAACCCAAGACAAGTCTCCGTTCGACCTCACAGCATGTGAGCACACTCCCCATGTCTTGGGTCGGATATATTTATGCCTCAGCTTAACTGTGGCTCAATACAAAATTGCATAGATTGACTAGTAGTAATTACTATGTGTGAATAGACTGGCCTCCTTTGAAGGCATCGACCTGTTTGGCTGTGTTTTTTTATTGGGCTGGACTTCATTCCAGTCCCATCATAGACTGGAGAGTACGGTTGGACCCATGGGGCTTACCATAGGTTCCGTTTCGATAATTTAAACCGTTCAATGTGTAGAACTCATCGAGTATTATATACCTGTAAAAAATCACGTTGATCGAATATCGATAACTATCTCATCGAATCATATTTATGTCAACCGTTTATTTCTCGCCATCTATTTTTTTTATACAAAACTGATTTGATCACATAACTATCGATATCCGATCAACGTGATTTTTTATGATCATATAGTACTCAATGAGTTCTACACATTGAATGATTCACATTATCGAAACAAAGCCCGTAATGGGCCTCTACGGGCCCAATAATACCTTCCAGTCCGATTACGGACTGAAGGGAAGCCAACCCATTTTTTATTCACTTATTTTTTATTTTCTGAAAAACACGACAAAATTTTTGGTGAATTGTTTCCAAAAATTGTTTTTTGCATAAATTTTATAAAAACAAAATCACTTTTTTAAAAAATACCAAAATTTTGAAATTATTTTTACACAAGAATTAAGATTTTTCAAACTTGAATTGTTTATGTTTCAAAATATATATTTGAAATGAAACTGGGAAAATAAAAACACAAACCAAATTTCTCACTTTGAACTGGTCTCTCCCACTTGCAATCACTCTTCCTTCACCCCACTGGCAACTTTTAGCATTCTAACAAATTTGTTTTATTGGTCATAACTAAATTAGTCAAATGTTAGGTTTAGATAGCACATTAAGATGATATTAGCAATCGTTATCTGTCCGGCTCTTATTTTTTATTTGATTAATTTTTAGTTTATATTCTATTGACTAAATAGTAGAAAGTCAACATACCCTAATCATTATTTGCCATCTACTCCACTTGGAATGTTCCAATAAGTCAATATTTCAAATTTTTAAACAGTTCTTATATTTTTTTTTTAAAATAATAATAATAATATAAAAAATAAAAAAAAATTGCATAATAAAAAAGGTTCAATAAGCAAAGCCCATATCTTTTTGTCTATTGTTTATTGTAGATATTGTCATGCTAAATTGAGTTTCAAATGTGAAAGGTCTTTGTTTGATAAGATTCTCGCATAGGTCAGAACATATTTGGACCAATTCCAACTACCAAAGCATTCCTTCTTCTATAATTTATCATTTCTTCTTTCAATTATGAGTCTCACCATAGAACTGACTATTATTAAAGAAGAAGAAAGATAGGGAAACAATAACTTTTTATTTTATAATTACCTATGCTTCATAGAATCATCTTCATATATATATATATATATAATTAAAAAAATAAAAATCAAAAAAATACTAGTTGACGCGGTCATGCTGCAAAGTATAATTCCTTACTATATTCTTCCTTTCTCAATCTTTTTGCGAAAGCAATGAATGATCTTCCCCCATAGTCTTTGCTTCTCCTAGTCAAGGTCAGGAAAGAACACTTACTTCATATTAGAATTCTAAGAAATGAAATGAGCATGCTAGAGAGAGAGAGAGAGAGAGAGAGAGATTGTGGGTAGAGTTGAGTTGTAGTTTTCATAGTTCAAATGAGTAGGTGCAAAGTATTGAATTGTGATAGAGAAATATGAAACAAAACCTTTCAAAGGAAGACTAGATGAACAAGACAACATGGTGCTAGTGACCACTTTTCATTCAATCAAAATGCCTTGATAGAAAGTATAAATCTTGTTTGTATGTGTGGAGTCCCAGAGTGTGTGTGTGTGTGTGAGAGAGAGAGAGAGAGATATTAGACTCTTGACTTGAAATGTAAAACTTTGTGGGATTTGGTGCCCTACTTCTATGTCGTAGTATGTGACAACATTTAGACATGCAAGTAAAAAAAAAAAAAAATTAAAAAAAAGGAACAAGCAGAGGCCTTTCAAGAACAAATTACAACACTCAAACTATCTTGAGTTTGGGAACCTAAAATGACCACCACCATCGATGCCACTAATTTCTATAATATTAACCAAAATTAAAGTTTTTTTTTTTTTTTTGGGTCAAATTCTTTCATTTTCCCAGGGCACATGACTTTAACACAAAAAGTTATAAGTTTGAACCTTGAAGCAATGGTCTAAAGTTTCATTCCTAACTCCTCTTTGAGGCTTACCCTCAAGTCCCGTGATTATCTGGCATATGTAGGATGAGGGCCATATGTAACCAAAGAATTAGTTAGATAATATCTCATCGGCAATTTTGATCATTTTCTCAGACAATTCATTTACTTACCTACATGGATTAAATTTATCTAGAAATAGTTTGCTACAACAAGGTTGCCTGAAGTTTTGCCATAGCTTTTTTGATCCTTGAGAAAGTCTAGACACTCAGAAAAAGTGCCAAGAAATTAGGGCCCCAAAACTTTTAGTCTCATTTAATAAATGAGTCGAGGTCGAGCTCCAGCTTGAATGCGCTCGACTTGTTCATCTTTATTTAAAGAATATGACAAATATATTATTTATATATTAAACGATATAAAAATATGTATAAATATTTAAATAAAATACATAGCTTTTTTGATCCTTGAGAAAGTCTAGACACTCAGAAAAAGTGCCAAGAAATTAGGGCCCCAAAACTTTTAGTCTCATTTAATAAATGAGTCGAGGTCGAGCTCCAGCTTGAATGCGCTCGACTTGTTCATCTTTATTTAAAGAATACGACAAATATATTATTCATATATTAAACGATATAAAAATATGTATAAATATTTAAATAAAATAAAAAATAGCAAAAGAAATCAAGTTTCGAATATTAATGAACAGAGCTGAGCCAAAACTAGCTTTTAGAGCTTAATAAACAAACGAGCCAAACTCGAGCCCTACAAAACTCCGCGTGATGCGACTCGGTTCGATTCATTTACAACCCTACCAAAACTTACCTAAAATTTCAAATCTACATTGTATATTTAAACCTCTTCATATGGAATCACACACCATGAATAAGTCTTGACTTTTACTTGTCAATTTTAGACAATTTTTTTGACGTTTAGTAGACCTGTTCTTTAATTCTGATGACATTTTTATTTTTATGACTATGAACGTCTTTGATGCATAGCCCTTTAGGTCAACCCCAATAAAATAAATCTTAAATACATGTAATTTATTCACAAATTATAAGTATGAATTAAGTCTTGATGACACTTAAAACAATCGAATCCAAGACTTGTTAATTTAAGACTCAGCCCATAATTTGTCTCCTTAACAGCTGAATTATGCATGCATGCGTAGACTGACTTATAAGTTGATAAAATCTACTCCCTCACTTTCATGGGTGGTGCTTTTGTTGATAAATTATTGTTAAAATAATAAATTTGATGCTCTAATAATCATTAAGCTAGGCTTAGATTATTATTATTATTATTATTTTGTAAAATTATCAATAAGGAAAATTGTTTCGAAGAATTATAAATTAAGAAGGTACAAGTCACTCCGTTCGAATAAAACTATGATTTGCACTTCTATTATTTATAGTTACTTTCTTTATTTCTCACTAATTTACAATTCTTCAAATTTTTTTTACACAAATTAATGTCACAGTTTGTTGTTATCTTTTTACTCTAGCGGTCCTTGTTCGAAATAACAATATTTAATTATCACATGCCAACCAAATGAGTAAGGGAAACATTATGGTATGTACCTTTCAAAAGGTATGTATCATATATATTTTATAATTAAAAAAAAAATAGTATAATTATATATTCTTTGAATAATAATTTTAATATATATATATTATAATTAAATATAATGTGAGGCATAATTAAAGAATTTATGAGTTATAATTAAAGAAGAAAATTAAATAATTAAGAGTGCATATGATATATCCCTTTCAAGAATGTGTATATTAGAATTTCCCAATGAGTAATTATGTTGTCTTTTATGTTGACTATCCATCCAATCAATAGTAAAGGGTTAATTGAATACTTGGCTTTAATTGCAAAGGAAATGATAGGCAAATTACAAAATATCATTAGTCAAACAGGCAAACACGTAATTTTTGCAATTTTAGAGATGGTGAAAACTTGTTAGACTCGACACCAAGGTGTAGTGTTAACAAATAATTAGACTTGCATTTTAATACTAACATAGTTGGAATAATTTGGCTTATTTTGATATTTTTTGCATTTCGATGTCAAATCTCATGTATGTATACTACCAAATTGGCATCAAAATACTCATGTATGTATTATACTAAATTGAGATCAAATTATTGAAAACAAAAAAGAATAAAAATAAAAAATAAAATGAATAAGAATAAATTAATTAAATTGGTATGGAGAAAAATAATTTATATAATCCGTCCTATATTTGATGCGACAATGCTACGTAGTTCAAATTTTGTGGCTCAAAAGTGGCTCAAATGGTCAAAACGACGTCGTTTTGAGTACAGAACAACATAAAAATGGCTAAAACGACGTCGTCTTTGACCATTTGAACCATTTTTGAACCACAAAATTTGAGTTACGAGACATTTTTCTATTTGATGGGTGTTAAAACTTTGATTTGATTTAGTTTAATTAATATGAGGAGGATTGTGATACAAATGCGACATCTACCTGTCCTTCACATGCACAGAATCTGCACATAGTGAGATAAAGATATGGTCCTTACTTTTGGGGTAGAGAGAGAAGAAATGAACTCTCTTGCCTTTCACACAATTTCCTCTAAAAATGTAACTTTAGAGCATTTTCAATCCAATCCTCGTATTATAATGATAAAAATAATTTTTTTTTTATTTAAAAAATAAATATAGAGTATGTTATTATTTATTCAAACTTCAATCACAAACTTTTAAAACCCTTCATCCCCCCTTCGTCAAAAAAGTAATTTTTATTCATTAACAAAAATTTTACAAAATATATTTAATATTATACTCATTTTAAAAGTATGATTTCACATTTTTTAATGATGTCAATTTTATAAAAATTAAAGTTACATATTAAAAGTTATTTGTAATATAGTAAAAAATATGGAATAAATAGTATTTTAGAGTGTATCCTCTATTTTTCATCCTCCCTTCATATTTGGAGAATCAACTCATCCTCCTCCCCAATAGAGATGGATTTAGAGGATAGATTGAAGGAACAAATCCTTCATATTTGAAGTTATGAAAGATGCATTAGAGATGCTCTTATATGGCTGACAAAACAAAAAAATAAAAATCACAAATTAGTCATATTCAAATTGAATCGTATTTGATTTTATTTTCCAACACATAGTCCAGTTCTAATTTTTAAAATAAACAAATTGTTATGTGATTTTGTAGTTACGAATCTGGTTGGAATTAATTAGACTATTTAGATTTATATATAGGCTAGTGATTAGACACGTGCATTGTATGTAGCACGTAATTTTTTTATTAACTGTTAGTACTATAATTATATGTATCTTTTAAATTAGTATGTGATATATATAAATTATGGAGACTTGTATGGGTAAATTGATTAGTATCCAAAATATAACTAAGCAATAAATGAATACTTACTCGATCGAAAATTTTAAATGATAAATGAGAAAATTTATAAGCATAAACATTAATTTATAGCTAGATTGTTGAGATCACAATCTTACCTTACATAATAAACAATAAACAGGTCCTTTAAATATATAGTATTACACAAAAAAATTTCTATCAATTTCTCACTTCAATTTTTCATAATTCGCACATGTAATACAATTGAAGTTATGAAATTAATTAGACAATTACACATTTTTGTTTAATAGTTCATTTCATTGAACTCACTATTACATATTATTTGCATATTATTGGTGTAAAAATTCACTAATATTAATATGTAATATATTTTTATTTTTATACATTAAGAGTTATTGAGTCTCGTTTCATGTGCCACGAATATCTTGCATGATGAAAAATATAATATTAGTCATTACTATATTTTCATTTATGTCAAAAATGTGAAATAATTTTTTTAAGAAAATGAAATAATATTGTAACTTAATATTTTGATCGATATATGAATTTCATAATTATTTTCACGGTATTTATAAATTCATACTTATAAGTGTTTGCAAGGTCACTTTCATAAAACTGTACAAGTTACATAGTTTATTATGACACTTACAAGTAATCAGTATATAACAAAAATTGATTGAAATTTTTTATTTGATATACTTACTTTCTGTATCATTAAATTGCTATGATAATGTTTGGGTATCATTTGATTTTTTTTTTTCTTATAATTTGACTAAAATGTTTGCATGATGTACATTATTTTTCTTGAACTTCACAACAGATAAGATAATTCATGTTTCAACTCGTCTACCTTTACATAGAGAGTATGTTGTAATAGATTTTCTGTAGTTTTTGTTTCACCATATTCTTGTTTCTATTCTTACTCACCATTATTACTCATTATAATAAAAATATTTTGATGAGTAACAATTTGAGGTGATATGATATTGTTATAAATTTCAAAATTTATTTTCCCTCAATAATGTGATTTTTTCTGTGAGGGGAAAAAATTACAATTATTGTCGTAATAGAGGTGTTTTGCAAGTCTTGGTTTGTTATTGAAAGTGTTTGTTGTGAACACCTGTTTGTAAGACATATATATATATTGAACATAAGTTGATAAGAAAACAATACACAATTCTGCTATTTTTTTGTTACAAATATAATTATATTACTAAAGTGATACATGTTAGAAAATTAAAGTATCCAATGATAATATAATATTACAGATTGATAATGTATGAATACAGTAACATATATAAATTTACATTGATATTTTATATGTATATGTATTTATATATTTATATATAGACATTGACATATATAAGATATCACAAAAATAATATGTGAAATATTTTGTAACAATATGATACAACTAACAATGAGAAATTAATTATTTAAAATTAAATAGTTGGTCATAATGTAGATATTTAGTGTTATATTTTTGTATATATGCACTATTTTGTAATTAGATAATTAAATTCAAATAAAAATTGAAAAAAATTTGTGTAAAACTAGAGATTAGTGAAAAAAGATTTTAAAAAAGATAAATTCACAGTATTTGGTTTGATTTGTTTTTTCAAACTTTTGTTTTAAATATTTTGGTTTTCATGTCTTTTTATGTTTGACACTGTTTTTTAATAACTCTTTTATTTTGTCTTTAGATTCACTTAATTTAATACTTTTTATTTTTTAATTTTACTTTTAGATTTAGATTCATGTAATTTAAATACACTTAGAAAATAATTTGTTTTGTATTCTTCTTGGAAAAAAAATTATTAATAAATAATAATAATAATAATAAAATATACATAATAATAAAAAAATCAGTGCATGTTTGAATTTATAAAAAAATTTACCAATATTTTACTTTTTAATTCTATTTACATTATTACATATTAGATTTTCTTGTAAAAGTATAATTTAAATATAAAATATAAACAATTTCTAGTACTTTTAATCACCAAAACTGAGAAAATATAAAATAAAAAAAAACAAAAATTTAAAATGTAAAACCAACAAAAGTGGTTATTATTTGGAATTTTGACATCATACATTAGTTATTAAGGTAATCATGTAAAATATTACAGTTCATAAAATATAATTTAAATAAAAAGAAAACATATGAAGATAATTTGCGAATTTTTGAGATGCAGCACAAATCTCTATTTTAAAAAACGATGCCCTTTCCTCTATCTAAATTCGAACGAATGCATACAACTTTAAAATTCAACCAAAATTATTCACAGTGATTTGATCCATGATGCATAATTATAAATATTATATATATCAATATAGAAATAGACATAGAAAGTAAGAAAAAGTAATTATTTTTTGTTATTTAATCATTATCAATATAAAAAATAAAGAGACGGACTTTTTTTTTACATATAAGAAAGAAGACTGTTTACTGATATTTACATAAAACTCTTTGAAACAAATATATCCTTTTTAAGTGTTCAACATCAAAAATAAAGATATGATTTATATAAGGGAAAATTTACCCATAAGTCCTAGTTTCTGAAAAGTTAAATCATTTAGTCCTAAAAGTTTTTTTATGCTCCATTTAGTCCCATTTGCACATCAATCTAATGTTCAAAATCTAATGTTCGAAACATTAATCTGATGTTCGAAATCTAATGTTCGAAACATTAATCTGATGTTTGAAACATTGTAATGATGTTCGAAATCTAATGTTCGAAACATTAATCTGATGTTTGAAACATTGTAATGGAACCTTTCAGTCTATAAGAAAACTTTTAGGACTAAGCAGTGTATAAGTTATTAATTTGGGATTTATTGATACATCTCCTTATATAAGACTCTTGCTTTACTTTTAAAATATATAGTATATTTGAAAGGGTAAAATTGAAATTAAAAAAAAAAAAAAGAAGAAAACAAAAAAAAAAAATTCTTTACACTTTTATAATAGTAATAGAGATATTACCTGCAATAAACACTGTAATATCTTAATAGTGCAATATATATAAGTTGTACCTCTACACTTGAAAGAGCATTCTGATATAATGGTAACACTAATTCAAAACAATCATTTAAGTAATTTTTATATTCTGAATAATATTTTGTAATTATATTGGGCATGGAAACAAATTTTTAAAAGTCAGTTCTAAATTGAACCGAACCGTAATTTATTGATTCGGTCTAATTTGATTCCAAAGTCGTCATGAATTGATTAAAGTCTTCATGAATTGATTTAGTTCATGAAACCGCAAATAGTGTTATATCTTTGATTTACTTCTTTATCTCGTGATCTCTCTCTGGCAACAATTAGGAATTCACAGGGTTGATCTCTCTTCGAAGACCATTAAGAATTCAGCGGGGTGGCGGCAACGACTAGGGTAGCGTGGGAGAAATTGGGAAGGGGGGTTGCAACATGAAGAGAGAGAAAAGCGGGACTGGGGAGGGGATAGAAAAAGGAGGGGCTGGCAATGGGTTGCAGTGGTAGAAGGTGGTCGCTAATGGAAGAGAGGGCCAGCAGGGGGAAGGGAGCTATAGGAGGGTCGCAGGAGGTACAGGTGGAAGCTACCGCAGGAATGTTGAATGGGTTGGGAATTATGGTGGGGTCGAAATGAAAGGAAGGCGAGGAGTAAATCTGGTGGTGGGAATTCAAAGAGGTGGGAGTCCTGAAAAGAAAGGGTGGAGACATTTGCCAGCACGCTTTTCAGAGTTCATCAAATTAGTAACATGACTGAGATTACTAAACCCAGTAACATGACTCAGATTACTCAGCCAATCTCCCTACCTTCTTCACATATTTGCAAATGAATAATAAATCAAATACATCAACAACAATAAATGCAGACAAAAAAATTGTTCCTATCAACAATCAATACCCCCTTACACATCCAAGCCATCTGATAATATCAAATGGTCAGGATCCTCAGGCACTGCAATCAGATGTTGGGGCGGTCAAGTTCATACAAGCACTATGAAAACTAGCCCCCCTTTTTCCACATCTTGACAAGAAAGAGAATTCTCTCCTCTGCTCTATTATGGGCACGGGTGAGGGTATTTACAGTTGCGCTACGCGTACAAAAACCATTCAGACAAGACACAAGAGGGTGGGACCCACAAGACGCACCTTATGTCTTGTCTGTGAACCATTCTGTGAATGGTCCTCTGTGCAAATATTTTTATTCAGGTATTTATCCACGCAAATCTGCGATGGAGTGTACCTTCTTTCCCCTTCCACTTGGAAACACCCAATCTTGGCACATCTTAGCGATGACTTTCCATGAGATCGGCAAGAGTAATCTTCCCAAAATTGCCAGTGTCAAGCCGATCAAACTTTTTGCATATCAGCATAATGTCTTTTTCTGAAACCTTTCCCATCTCCTTAAGCTTGTATATAACATATTCCGATTTACTGCAAATATTTTGAATAAAACTCAGCAATGCTTCAATTGTATAACTAAACCAAACAAGGGTAAATAAATTAGCATGGGAACCAGCAGAACAGGAACAAGTTTGGACAGAGCAAAAAGATAATAACATGCCGAAAGTTTTATGAGCCAACCACAAACATGGAATGAATAGGTTCACATCTACTTTTCCACCAAGACAATCCGGGAAGTTTGCAGACAGAATTTCTGTACAAAAAAGTCACAACAGAGTGATGTTTTGATGGCAGTTTTACAAAATAACTAGTCATTGTCATAGTTCTTTTGATTTGAAATGAATGAACATCAGTTTGACACATCATACTCTCAAAAGCCTCAATCTTCAACCAAGCATTGGAGAAAAATCAGCTACTACCATCTACAAATATAACTTCCTACATTTCAAGCTAATTTATTTTCCAGCAATTTAATGACTTTCATGACATAAGCCACTCAATAATCACGAGATACAATCTTAAGTAAAAGAAAACATTACTATACACACAAAAACATGTGCACAGAAAAGAAAGAAAAACAGATCCCAGAAACAATACTGAATTGCAAAGTACTGATGCACTCTTCCGTATTAGCATGCAAATCAACCAAAGAACAGGCCGGAACATGTACAAGCAGAGCAGATTAAATACTTGCAGAATGTCAAGAAATACCAAAACAACATTCTCCAAAAGGTTCATAAGGTTTCTGAATATTGCCATTCATACAATCTGCAACCACTAATCATCATCATGGAAAAAACTAAAGCCAGTTCAGTGATGCCTTTTTCACGGAAAAAAATTATTAATATATCTTATAGAAATGTGATGATTTTTATTTCATCCAACATCTTTCACAGTCCACTCATAATCATTGTCCTCATTGTCATAGCAATAATCTTAAAATAATAATAGTTACAACATATTCAAACAACTCCACCGCAACGCACGTACTACAATTTTTTTTTCAATCTTTAACATGAAGATTGATGTCCTTTGACTTTATAGTAGACTTAATTTTTTCAAGAAAAAAATAACTAAATAAAGGACAAAATTGGATAAAATAGTGGCAGAAGGAGGAAGAAGATTCAAATCTAGTGGGTGTAAAAACTTATTTTATTTTATCGAAGACGAAGAGAAAGGAAAATATCACAATTGAACTACTATCTTAACCATTTAGATGCATTTCAGGGTAAAAATTGTAATCATTCCAACTATTCTTTGGAAAAAAATAAAAAACTAAATAAATAATCAGCAAGCACAAGTTTATAATCCAACAAAAAAATTTAATCCCCAGCAATTATACCCTATAGTAAAGTCTTTTGCATCCAAAAGTACAATGCCTCAAATTCAGTTTTGGAAAAAGTCTTAGTAGATTGCATTTATCTGCAACAAAGAATCATGACAACACTGAACAGAACCAAGTCTCAAGATATTCCCCCTTGGATCTACAACAAGCAGGAAAATAACAGCTACCATCATACATATTTACATGTGGTTTGTAAATTGAGAGGGTTAACCTTGAGTATTAAGATAGAATTGTAGGAAGTCACAAGAATTGGCATGACAAAAGTCTCCATATATATATGCACGGTGTATATATATGTATGTGCGTGCGTCATTTGAAGTGATAAAATGAACAGTGAAGATCATGCCAACAAGTAGAGAAAGTTCAGAAAATTCAAAAATAATCTTAATGAAATCAGGAAGTTTTAAAGTTATAAACAACTTGAAATGCCAGGGAAACCTTTTATGTATGTATTTTTTTCAACTCAAAATCAATCCCCTGTGCTGTTACAAAGTGTTATGTGTTCTATGTTTTGTTTAATTGATTATTTAGCCTGAAGGCAGGAGGGCTTGCAGAGATGGGAGGGGTTTGCAACAGTGGGTAGTTCACGGTGGTGGAGTTCCCTGCAGTGTCAGTGGCTACAGGTGATGATAGTGGCTGGTGGTGTACAAGATGTGTATTGAGAAACCACGTTTTAGGATTTTGTCCAAAAAGGTAAATTTGATTGTATTCTTAAAAAATGTACTAGGTGTGTAAACTAAGGATTTATGGTATGTGGAAATAGAAGCTCTTAGGTGGTTTCAAAGCTTTTTGTTGTTGGATCAGGGATTATGATATTCAAGCTTCCTGATAATATGGCTCAAATAATTTAAGAAGATAAACAGACTGCATAGATGTACAATAGGTGATTTCAAAGCTTTCTATTGTTGAATCAGGGGTCATGATATTCAAGCTTCCTCATAATATGGCTCAAATAATTTAAGATAAACAGACTGCATAGATGTACAACATATGCTTGCACCTCGCACTTAGGGTATAAAAGACCTTATTGCCTCGGTGTGCCTAGCACCTTTTAAAACACTGGTCAATCCTATGAACTTTCGAAAAAGCATGGAGCCAGAACAGAGTGCAATGAGCACGTTTGAGAAATCTTCAGAAGAAGATCACTTGATCAGAAGCACAAAGAAAATCAAAAGCAATGCCACAATGGAAGAAAAAGAAATG
Organism: Camellia sinensis; assembly: GCF_004153795.1. Taxonomy (NCBI): domain Eukaryota; kingdom Viridiplantae; phylum Streptophyta; class Magnoliopsida; order Ericales; family Theaceae; genus Camellia; species Camellia sinensis. Next base: position 846,953 of record NW_021026159.1, read on the forward strand.
GAAGTGGAAACTGAGATGAAAGAAGCCCAGCCCTGTTGAAGGTCCACCAGTAAAATCGTTTAAAGACCCTCTAGCATTCCCAAAGAACATGGATTACTACTTTGATAATAGGGTGGAAATCTTATTATCAGATGAAGAAGAAGATGAAAAGAGACAGAACCACCACAGAGGAAGGAAAGCCTAGGTTTGCAGGACTACCGGAAGTGTCAAGAAAACTTCTGCAGAGGATCAGGAAACCTTGGGAGAATGCATTGATTGTCAAACTATTGGGTAAAAGCATAGGCTATAGAATGCTCTGTTCTAGGCTACAGAATATCTGACGGCTGCAGGGCAAATTCAATGCCATTGATTTGGGGAGTAATTTCTATCTGATCAAATTCTCAGAGCATGAAGACTGTATGAAGGTTTACACCAGAGGACACTGGGTGATTATGGACCATTATCTTACAATTCAAAAATGGAACCCAAATTCAAAGCGTCGAAAGCCTTTGAAACCACGACTGCTGTATGGGTCTGTTTTCCAGAGCTTTTGATAAAGTATTATCAAGATAAAGTCCTCTTTGCCACAGCTAAATCCAAAGGTAAACCTCTCAAAATTGATATGACAACTGAAATGGCAACTCGAAGAAGGTTCGTACAAGTTTGTATCGAAATTGATCTCAGGTAACCACTATGCCCGAAGTTCGTATTAGAAGATAAATGTTAACAGTATAAAGTACGAATCTCTTCACTCTTTTTGCTTCTACTGTGGAAAGATTGGTCACAGGAAAGAGGCTTGCAGATTCAAAGAAGCCAGCAAGATGACTCCGGCAGAAAAACAACTAGTTGTTACCAGCGGAGACATCACCACAGCTGCTACGTCAGAAACCGACTGTAACCTGCAACAAGGTACATCAGATAAAGAAGAGTTTGGGCCATAGATGTTAGTCACAAAAAGAAATCGCTGGCCAATTCAAATAATGAAAGCCCAAGACACAGTAGTACCCCAGATTAAGCCCAACAAATTCAAATATTTAGAAGAAGGGCAACAAACAAGAGGGAGGAAGAATACGAAATTGGGCCAGGAAAAGGCCCAAAAGGTAAAGCCACAGTTGGCCAAGAACAGTCCACGCCCAAAGAAAGTGTAGGATCCTCAAGAAGGAAACCAATTGCAGAAACAAATAGCACAAACTCATCATACCAAATTAGAGTTGGAAAGAACAATCTACCAGATAAGATACAGAAGGAATCTTCAAAGAAACCAATGGCTGTGAGACACGCCTAAAGCCAACTGACAAGAGACTTTGGTAATTGACATCCAGCAGACGGAAATAATTATGATTGACTGCCCTACCTCTCAACCACAAAGGGAGAGCGAAAGAGAAAACCCAAGAACTCTTTCCACAGCTATCTCATCTACCCCACTTGAAAAAGACAGAGAGCCATCAAATCCAGTTGAAGACAATGAAGGAAGAAGAAGATAAGAAAAATCAATGTGAACGAAGATCTGATGCAGAACAGCCCAATGGGGCTGCTCTTAGAACCAGGGAAAGAAGCAATTCACCTCATCGGCTTCGTATGGTGGATAGAACAAATCTGTCTAAGACTAGAGCCAAAATGGGAGAATACTCAAGATCATCAAGGGATCCGTAGTTTTTAACAGATCTAGGTAACAACCCCCGACCCCCAATACATCTATGGAATGTTTAAGACTTCTGTTCTGGAATCACGGCCGAGCCGGTAACAATACTTTTAAGAGAAACCTGATGGAGATCATACATGCACATAAACCTGAGTTTTGGTTCTTATGGAAACAAAAGTGACTTTTAGTTCAATGGGAAGTTTCTTCAACAGACTAGGTTTTACAGCTTCTTCTATTGTAGATCCAGTGGGAAGGGTTGGAGGAATTTAGTTAATCTGGAACACAAATCAAGCCAATGTGAAGGCCTCGGAAGTAAACTCTCAGGTGATCCATCCTACAGTACATAAGGAAGATTACAAGGAATGGGTTATGGCAGCATTCTATGTTAGTCCAAACCCCACAATCAAGAAAAATCTGTGGGAAAACTTGGAAGAAGTAGCAGATAACATGAAAAGGCCATGGCTTGTGGCTGGTGACTTCAATGACTATGCAAACCAAGGTGAAAGGTGAAGCTTCTCTACCAATCAGACTAACACACGGACTCAAAGATTCATGGAAAGAGTTAACAAATGCAACATGATTGACTTGGGAAGCTGTGACGACCCCAACATGCATATCCTTATTGCCTATTATATTATTATGTGAATTTGCATGTTTATGTGTTTAATTTTGCTTGTATCTGTTTAGAAAAAGAAATTGACAAGTTCAATAGGCTAATTAGAATATTTAGAACCATTTGGAAAGTTTAATTAAAATTTGATTCAGATTAAATTAATTAGGAATAATCATTAGAGTTGAGTAGGATCTATTAGACTTAAGCTAGTTTAATTAGTCTTAAGCTCAATTAATTAATCTAAACTAATCTAACCTATATATATGTGTTGATGGTGAGATTGAACTCATATTCCCTTCATCTATGAGCTGAATTTTAGAGAGAGAGTGAGACCAACTTTAGAAAGAGAGAAGAAGAAGAATTGTGAAGAAAAGGAGGAGAATTGAAGCAAATTGTGTAGGAGATTACCAAATCAAGTTCTAGATGAGTAATTGACCCTTAATTCTTGAAGAAAATCCACCTAATAGCTAAGTTTATGAAGTATTTAGGATCATTTGCATGTTAATTGGAAGGAATAGTCAAGAAGATAAAGAAATTGGCTTAATAGAAACATGCATGCACCATTCCATCATTTTTTAGTTTAAATTTTGAAATCTTAGCTTGCATGTAAGTTATCTTACTTATTTTTCATAAATATCCATGTATCTCTACCCAATTGTCCATGTTTTAACATTTTGGAAGTGATAAGGTTGAATTTCTTGCGTTGTATTATGAAGTTTTGAGTTTGATTTTGAGAATTAACAAAGGTTTTGAGCAAATGGTTTCAAATTGGTTGTGTTTATATGTTTTCTAAAGAGTTTCCATGTTTTTGATCCAACCATGCAAACTTTTGAAACTTGAATTCATATTTTGAAACTCAAATTTTGTTCTGGAAAACCCAAAATTCGACCTCATCGCCCGAGCGATGAAGTCGTTGCTTGAGCGCACTCAGCGAGCATCCAGTATTTTTGCAGAGGCATTGCACATCGCTCGAGCGACCAAGAGTCCGCTCAAGCGAACTCCGCTTTCTTTGCACTTGGCTCGAGCGACCGTCGAGCCTAGATTTCGAGCATCCAGAACTTTTGCATTCCATGTAGACTGCTTGAGCGACCAGATGTGCGCTCGAACAAACACCCTTTTTCAGCAACTTTTGAAAAATACTTTCAAGCACATATTTTCATTCTCATGATCTTTTAAGCATTCTTGGGCATTGTTTACGCATCATTAAGGAAGCATTAAACTAGAAACCAACTTAAGGAATTGAATTGAATCGGAATAGGATTGGATCAATTCACTGTTGAGTGGTATATTTCATTGTATCTTTGTTATGTGTTTTGTGTAGGCTAGTCACCTAGAGCTTAACATCTATATAAACCCACTGTGAGTAATATCTCTATAAAGATATGTTCTAAATTTATTTTGAAATTATTCAATTATATAGCTTATGAAATCTTAATTTGTATTTATGAATGAATGTCCTTTTTTAAAATGTATTTGTGGCATCCTTTAGTGAGGCTTTTGCCTGGGGGACATAACACCATGGCCCATGGATTAATTGAAACATTGAATTACCCGTTGTGGCTCGTTTAACGCATTGTGGTCCCATTGAATTATTACTCTATTGGACTTTACCATGTATAAAGATTTGCAATGGAGATTGTTTTAACAGATGTTTGATATGATTAGATGTATGATTTGTTTTGGAATTGAAAGATGTGTTTTATGAAATGTTGGACTTCATTCATTAACCCCTTTATATTGATGTTACTCACTAGGCTCTAGCCACCCTTCTCTATAAAGATATGTTCTAAATGTATTTTGAAATTATTCAATTATATAGTTTATGAAATCCTTTTTTGTATTTATGAATGAATGTCATTTTTTGAAAATGTATTTGTAGCATCCTTTAGTAAGGCCTTTGTCCGGGAGACATAATACCATGGCCCATGGATTAATTGAAACATTGAATTACCCATAGTGGTCCCATTGAATTGACCTTAATGGTCCCATTGGCTTCTGCATTTGATTTATTATTACTCTATTGGATTTTACTATGTATAAAGATTTGCAATGGAGATTGTTTTAACAAATGTTTGATATGATTGGATATATGATTTGTTTTGGAATTGAAAGATGTGTTCTATGAAATGTTGGACTTCATTCATTAATCCCTTTATATTGATGTTACTCACTAAGCTCTAGCTCATCCCTCTCCCTTATATATATGTAGGTGAGCATGTGGATCGATAGGCTTAGGATTGCTTTGGGAGTCCACCCTCTTTTGTGAAGCCGAACGAGAAGTGCCTCCGTGATGGAGCATGGCTTGGTCTCTAGTGGAGACAAGCTTTTGTCAACCTTCTTGTTTAGACTTTAGTTTTTGCTATTTGAGGAACATGCTTTTGTGTATGAAGTTAAAGTTCAAATTTGTTTTAAATATTACTATGGATGACGAATGAAGTTCAAGCGATTTTTATGAAATTTGTCATGTAAGCACTGCTTAATGGACTTATTTATATTTTGTTATTGTTTCCGCTAAAACCCATTTATAATTATATGATTTGATTGTGTCATCGAGGCTAAAGGTAATCTAGGATTACTAGCCGGTCATAACCTAGACCTCTAGCAGCGGGTTCGGGTCGTGATAGAAGCTTAGGACCTCGACTACCTTGGACCAACAATAGACAAGGCTTGGCGAACACAATGGAGAGACTTGATTAAGCAATGTGTAATGCTGAATGGAGAACCCTTTTTCCAGAAGGAACAGTAACTGCCCAGAACCTACTCAGATGATTCTCCTTTTGTTGTCTACACCCAAGGTATGCATTCTTTGAACCCTATCAGTAGGCCATTCATATTTGAGGCAGCTTGGATGTCTCATCCTGACCTCAATGAAATTATTAAAAATGCATGGATTAGTAAGAATAACTAACTTATTGACTCTAATGTAGAATTTATGGAACAAGTCAAGATTTGGAACACAGAGGTTTTCAGAAATATTTTTAAAAGGAAAAGAAGACTTCTTGCCTGGATTGAGGGGATCCAAAAGGCTCAAGCTATTAAACTTTCACAAAATCTTCTGATCTTTGAGAAAGATTTAGTTAAGCAGTATAAAACTACTTTGTTTCAAGAGGAGGTTCACTGGTACCAGAAGTCTAGAGCTAAACACATCACTCTTGGGGATAGAAATACTAGATATTTTCATATGTCCACAATTACTAAAAGGTCAACATGCTCAAAAATGATGATGGTAATTGGGTATCTGATACTATTGAGCTTAAGAGACTTATCATTGATTATTTTAGAAACCTTTTTAGGCTGGAGATCACTCAATGCATGGGCAATTGGAACAACACTGTTGCTAAATTTACCAAAGAGGAAAATGATGGGATGCAAGTCCCTTTAACCAATCTGGAAATTTAGAAACCTGTCAAAAACATCAAAGCTTCGAAGGCCCCCGGAGAGATGGTATTCAAGTTGTTTTTACTATAATTATTGGGATATCATAGGTCAATCAGCTTGTGATTTTATTAAAGATTGTTTCACCAGAAAAACAATACCTAAGGAGATCAATGAGACTCTTATAGTCCTCATCCCTAAAGTTAATAATCTTAAGAATATCAAACAATTCAGACCCATTAGCCTTTGTAATGTCTCTTAAAAGATTGTTTACTAAACTTAATGTGGGTAGAATCAGACCTTTGTTGGATAGAATTGTTAGTCCTAAACAAAGTAGTTTCATACCTGGCAGGAACACAACTGACGACATCATTATAACCCAAGAAATCCTTCATGCTTTGAGATTCAAAAAAGGTAAAACTGGTGGAATGATACTTAAAATTGACTTGGAGAAAGCATATGATCGTCTATCCTGGAACTTTATTGAACAGACCTTGAATGAATTCAATCTTAACAAGGACTGAATTGAGCTGATTACAAGTTGTGTTTCTAATGGAAATTCCTCGGTGCTTTGGAACAGGGAGGTGATAGAAGGCATTAGTAATGGGAGAGGTTTGAGACAAGGCCACCCCCTATCTCCCTACCTCTTTGTGCTTTGCATGGAAAGACTCGCTAATATGATTAATGTTAAGGTTGACAATGGTGATTGGAAAGGAATCAAAGCCTCTAGGAATAGCCCTCCTTTATGCCACATTTTTTTTACTGATGATGTAATTCTTTTTGCCAAATGAATGTGTTGTGTAAGTTTTGTGCTATGTCTCGTCAGAAAGCCAATCTTCAGAAATCTAAACATTTTGTTTACCCCAACCTTCCGAGAAGAGAAAAACATGGCCCTAAGCTACCAGTGTAGGTTCCCTCAGACTAGTGAACTTGGGAAGTACTTAGGAACCCTTCCTGCACAAGAGAGTTGACAAAAACCACTTTCATGAGATCTTAGACAAAATGAAAAGTAGACTTTCTGGGTGCAAAGCTAAGAATCTCTCCTTAGTGGGTAGAATTACTCTTATCCAAACTGTTACAGCTGTGCTATTCCCAACTATTCCATGCAAACTTTGGAAATTCCTAGAAGCCTGTGCAGTGATATTGATAAGATCAATAAAAACTTTCTTTGGGTGATACTGAGAGTAGTAAGAAAATGCATTTAGTCAATTGGGGTATAGTTTGCATTAGCAAGAGGGATGGTGGTTTGGGATTAAAAAAAGCTAGGGATCAAAATGCTGCTTTGTTGACCAAACTTGGGTGGAAACTCCTTAGTGAGGATGAGAGTCGGTGGTGTAAAGTGCTGAGGACCAATACTCATGTAGCAATAGCATCTAGAATTGGCCTAGCACTAAAAGACCTTCTCACACTTGTAGGAGTATTATGAAAAACAGAGATATCTTAAGAAGGGGTGTTAAATGGAATATTGGTAATGGAAATAAGGTCTCTTTGTGGAAAGATTGGTGGTGTGGGGAAAAACCACTTGCCAGTCCCTATAGCAGCCATCAGATTGATAATCTTGACACTGAAAGAAAATTTTGGATGAGGAAGGAAATTGGGATATGAGCTATATAGTGAATATCATCATAAAGAAGAGATCCTCAGATTACATAGGCCTAGATATGTCGCGTATAATGATACACCTCATTGGAATGGGTCTAACAATTGTAACTTTTCTACCTCTTCTGCCTACAAATTAATTTCTGACCATGAGGATGATGGGGTAGATTGGAATTGGATCTGGAAAATTAAAGCTCTACAAAAGCTCAAGAGTTTCTTGTGGTTGATCATGCAAGGCAGACTTTTGACAAATCATATGTGACTTGTGAGAAACATATCTAACTGGACCTTTATCCAAGATGTGATATGTTGAGGGAAGATATGAGCCACTTAATCAGGAGGTGTGTCAAAACCAAAGAGGTTTGGGTTACTTTAAAAAATTCTAGATGGTGAGAGGAAGGAATTGGAGAGCCTCTACTTAAATGGATGACTGTTAACTTGGAAAGCATAAGTGTGCATTATAACAAACCTTTGAAACTTATTTTCATAGTAACTTTGTGACAAATTTGGAGGGACATAAACAGAGTGTTTTTGATAATCAACAAAACCCCAATCAACTTAGTCTCACAAGTATTCAGGAGTATACTAATGAGACACAAGAAGCATTCCAATTCCCTCTATTTCCCAACCTTAACCACCCAAAACTAATTAGTTGGTGTTTTCCCAATGCAAGTATGTTAAAACTCAAACACAGATGGCTGCTCAAAAGGAAATCCAAGACGAGCAGGATATGGAGGTCTGCTGAGAGATGAAATTGGGCAACGGGATATGGAGGTCTGCTGAGAGATGAAATTGGGCAATGGATCTAGGGATATTATGGGAAGCTAGACAATTGTGAAAGCTTGGAAGTAAAAATCTGGGCAATTTATAGGGGGCTTACGATCATATTACAGAAAGGCATTATGGGGATAGAGATAGAGATAGACTCAGAATTCTCAATGAACCTAATCCGAGATGGGTTGGGACAGAATTCCCCTTACAAAGCACTGATAGAGGATATACCAAATTCCTGTTGAAGAGGTGTAAAAGAACCATTGGACACACCTCGAGGGAAAGAAACAAATGTTCTCACAAATTATGAAATCTGTGAGTTAACCAAAATGAACATGTGATTTTGGAAGTCCCCCTGGTGGAGGTTAGAGCATTGGGTCATAGCTGATATAACTGGAATGAGTTATAAGAGGGAACAGCCCTCTATTGTTTATTCGTTAGTTTTGAACTCTGGTCTTTAATTTCCCTTGAATCGAAAAGAAAAATATCAACCAACGCAAAGCAGATCCAACCAGTGCATTAAACAGGCAGGTTCATGATGTCCTTCAGGAATAAGGTAATTGCCAAAACCAACAGGAATAAGGTACTGGCAATGGACAATAGAAAGGCTGATAACCTGATGTTTGGCACTTTGCTCTAAACCTCAAAACTTCAGAAGAATTATTGAGGATAACCATGTAAGATTATTTCCATTGGAAAATTCAGAAATGAAAAACATGAGATTGAAATATTGAGGCAATTATTATGGAGACATAAATTGAAGACCAACCTCGTGGAAGCAGGTGTAGGTTGCAGAAAATGCAATCTAAGATGCAGATTGCTCTTATATGTGCAACAGCAATGGAACTCTGTACATGACCTAGTCTAAAACATAGTATGATAGGAACAGCAAATAGCTGAAATGTTTCTAGTTATAAAAGTGATTCACCTCTCAAGAAATATATATATATATATATTAATGAAACAATGGAATTAATCATCTGATACATAGAGCTAAGCATATTCACAGTGAGTTTAACATTTGATGAGTTATAGCCCTGCCTTCACAAAACCTCTATCTCATTTTTCAAATTCTTTAAATTGTTGGAACTAAGGGGGGCTAACATAATATCTTGAAATCACAAAATTAATTAGAAATATTTTAGCAATATATAGATTAAACAAAATAAAGTTACAGAAGACTTATTGACAAAGGTGCGTGTATTCACTGTACTTAAGAGTAGGTTTATGCCCCTCTGAGTACGGTTGCAATAGGTTAATAGCGTCCTACCCTCTTTCAATTGTCGCTTCCCCACAAGCGTGCACTCACAAATGTGGAGGTGTCAAGAACAGCCTATGTAACCAATTTGCCAACCGAGTATAGGTGAGGGAGTCGGAGTGGGAGCGGGAGAAAGAGAGCATCTAATATGAAAATGTGTAAAATAATATAAACATATACACACTAACATATATTTATAAAATGATATAAAAATATGTACATATATATATAAATAATTGGCATATAGCCAAAGTTGGCGCAACAGTTTCCACCCGGCACGAGAAATGATTGGATTTGCATGTACTTAACTTTCAAAAGTGGCTTCCAACTGGTAATAGAATTGACTGTAGAACCATGTCTATGATAAATTAAGTGTATAAAACCAATGAAAAAGTACATGAATTCGTGCTATATCATCTCAATTTGCTCACTAACTTATAGAAATCTGTGAATTTAAGGCGAATTTAGTCAAAAATCGTTAATCCACATTCTCGGAGCAAAAACGCTACCTCTTAGTGGCAAACTCAGTGACTATCGGAACAACTCTACTGATTGTCCTAAACTCGAAAATATATATACATATATATTGATCTTCTAAAAGTATATATATCGAAACCTTTACCAAAGAATGAAGACAAATAACTCTCACAACCAAATTGCCTACCAAAGAACAAGATTGAGAAATTTGGTAAAACTCCTTACATTGTAAACGAATGGAATGATCATTCTTATATAGCCTTTTGAAAGGTGTGAGTTACAAAGCTTTAAAAGAACATTTAAGCATTATTCTTAACAAAATTTCAATAGCCGTAAAGTTTTTACAACAATAGTGAGCTATAATATATTAGTGTAATTCACAAATATTAATTCAGTAAAACAATTTTGTTAGAACTTACTATTACATGAACATAAATTAAATTCAATAATACAATCTAACACATTTATGTTGGTGTCTTTTGGACAGTAAATCGACACTTGAACTAAACAAAACAGCACTCCAAAAATTTGTGAAATATAAAAATTCTATGAACGAAATTCTTTTTGGCGTAACAACTAAAATTGCTTACAGAACATGCTTCTAAAACATGCCTCCACGCCACAAAGGTATTTTAAGACTAAAACTATATCCTCTTACCACATCCTAGCATTGCTGAAAGATTACCAATGTCAACTTGTTAGGACTAAGAGCCTTATTTTAAAAGTTTAAACATCTCCAAATGTTAGAATTTTTGTCCATTAAAATTTGTGGAGAATGATAATGTCACTCAATAGTAAGGGACATTAGCATCCAATGACATTTTGAGTCTAGACGGTCATAAAGAACAAATCAAGGCCCCATACATAATTATATTATTTAGGTAATTGATAAATGTACTCTATTTTGTTCTAGAAACTAATTAGCTTAGGCCACTAATTGTTTGATTAACTTATGTGGCCAAGTTTAACTCAAACTAATCTTGCTTAACCTCTAAAAAAGAGAATTTACTAAGTAATTTTAGCTTAACAATATTAGTTTATTTTAAGAACTTCATTTAAAGTTTTCCAAATCACTTAAGTATTCAATTCTCAAACCCAAAAAGATGAATTTAAACTCCCTTTGATTTTCTTCCTATTTCTCCCTTTTTGTGGAGAATGATAATGTCACTCAATAGTAAGGGACATTAGCATCCAATGACATTTTGAGTCTAGACGGTCATAAAGAACAAATCAAGGCCCCATACATAATTATATTATTTAGGTAATTGATAAATGTACTCTATTTTGTTCTAGAAACTAATTAGCTTAGGCCACTAATTGTTTGATTAACTTATGTGACCAAGTTTAATTCAAACTAATCTTGCTTAACCTCTAAGAAAGAGAATTTACTAAGTAATTTTAGCTTAACAACATTAGTTTATTTTAAGAACCTCATTTAAAGTTTTCCAAATCACTTAAGTATTCAATTCTCAAGCCCAAAAAGATGAATTTAAACTCCCTTTGATTTTCTTCCTATTTCTCCCTTTGAGAGAGAGAGGGGGGGCGGGAAGACTAAAGTAAATTGACTATTGGTTGTTAAATTAACATCTAATTCCTAGAGAATGTTTTTTGCCTTTCTTTGCCCTAATGTATAATATAAAACTAAATTTTTTTTATTATTGTATCCTAGCCATACACATATCTTTTTTTCTTTTTTTTTTAATTTGTTGTATAACCATATCCGTATCGTTTCGTACTATGAAGCACGGGCACCTCTCCGAGGACCGCGTATCAGTGTCGGACACGCATCGGACAAGTGGTGGACGCGTGTCCGACATGCTGAAGAGAGTGTCCCTTTGTTTTTGATTTTTTCGCAGGCAAACATGTAAGAGACACGTTTGGATGCGTTCGGGACACCACGGGGTCAGAAATATAATTTCTGAAACTTCAAGTTGGGGTCAATTTGTAAAAACAAAAATTAAAAATCAATTTTTGACCCAGTTTCAAATAGAGAGAAGAGAAGAGACTGAGAGAAATGCTCGTCGGTGATCGCTGGTGGCTTGTCGCTGGTGGGTCGTGGCTGGTCGGTGCTCGCTGCTCGCTAGTCGTTGCTTTTCCTGTTATCGAAGGTATGTTGCTTGATTCTCTTATTTTTCTTTCGATCTTCTTCTTCTTCTTCTTCTTCTTCTTCTTTCCTTTCTTTCTCTCTCTCAGTCACTCTCTCTCTTTCTTCTGTTTTGTCCTCTCTTCTTTTGACTTTTCGTTTTTTTTTCTTTTTCTTTTATGCTGATTCTAACCCCTCTCTCTCTTTCTCTTCTATTTTATTTTTTAATTTTCTTCTTCTTCATTTTTTTTTTTTTTTTTGGCTTTTCCTTCAATGTCTTATTTATTCATATATATATAAATATATTGTTGATTAGTTTATAAAAACAATTTCTTTTTGTTATTTTTAATGATATACGTTTATTAATTTTATAATTTTATGACATATAATAAATAAATTTAATTATATATATTAAACGTGTCCTCAGCGTGTCGTGTCCCCTATTTTTTAAAAATTTACGTGTCCACGTGTCCGTATCCATGTCTGTGCTTTATGAGTTTTGTATCCATATTCGTGCTTCATAGTTAATAAGCATTAAAAGAAGACAAACATGATTGAAAAGAATCATGCGAGCATTGTCCAGTAACAGGGAACTAGAAAAGGAGATGGTTGTAACTAAGTAGACAAAAAGGATTTTTTTATGATGGAATTTTGTCGTCAAAATGATAAACCAAGAACGGTTCGAGGTCAACTTTCTTTTAATTTTAAGTTTTATAACTTCTATTTGATTTTTATGTGAATGTTCTTATGGATGGGCTGTGTGAGTAGTGCAAAGACATACCTTAGCTGAGACTTCAAATTATTAAGACAGTTGGATGGGCTGTGTGAGTAGTGCAAAGACATACCTTAGCTGAGACTTCAAATTATTAAGACAGTAGTTACACTATCAATATTGTGCTCAAATAATGAACAGGATAAAGGATGGTGTTGTTTGGTTTCAACTCCCTATCAAGCTAAAATTCTCTTAAAAATTATATGGGCTTTGATATGGAAATCAGTTTAATTAAAATCCAACACCATCAAGACTCTTGAAAAAGTCGTTCATTCAGACTCCTAATCAGTGCTGAGATTAAAACACACTCAAACAAACATTACTATTTCTACTAAATCTTTCTTGAATAGGAGAGCCTAGTGAGAGAAAAGAAAAGAAAACAGGCATGTTTTGATACATTCCATGTTATCAACAAAATCAAAGATAATTAGCATACACTACCACTCAGAAATTGAATTAAGGTCACAAATTCCCGTAAAGCCATATCAGCAATTTCTCACACCAATATTTACTACTGAATGGAGTTGAACACATTAATAAATAGGAGAGCCTAGTGAGAGAAAAGAAAAGAAAACAGGCATGTTTTGATACATTACTATTTCTACTAAATCTATCTTGAATAGGAGAGCCTAGTGAGAGAAAAGAAAAGAAAACAGGCATGTTTTGATACATTCCATGTTATCAACAAAATCAAAGATAATTAGCATACACTACCACTCAGAAATTGAATTAAGGTCACAAATTCCCGTAAAGCCATATCAGCAATTTCTCACACCAATATTTACTACTGAATGGAGTTGAACATATTAATAAATAGGCTATTACTATCTTTCATGCATCTCAGGCTCAGTCCTTAGAGTTAGGATTTAAAGTAAACAATCCAAAATAGATAACAAGAAACAATGTATTTACCTCACACAACCATTATTGTCAATGTCAGCAGCAAGGAACTGGGCAACTGTCATATCCTGACCAAGCACCCATTTGGCCATCCTCCTATGCCGCTTATCGACTCTAGCCTCAGCCAAGTACAGAAAAGCCCGAGCAACAGCAAGTGTCGACACAAGCAACCAAATTGATGCAAAAATCCGGCCAGGCATTGACGTGAATGCCCTGTCACCATAACCAACCGTTGTAACTGACATAACTGATAGATAAAATGAATCCAACCATTCAAGCTTCTCCACATAATGCATACCAGCTGCTCCAATTCCAATACAAAGAACCACAACGCCCAATGCCAATCCAACCTTCATTCGAATCCTCATCCTCCCCTTCTTCACATCAATTATATAAGATCCCGGATTGTCCCGCTCTCCTCTACCTTTCACATTTCTCAAAAGATAATTCTCTTGCAAATCAAGCACATAACTAACCATCCCAGAAAGCAAAATATCAATAAATCCAAACCCAACCAACACAAACATTATGGAAAACAACTTTGTGGCAGCGCTATTAGGGGTTATATCACCGTACCCAATTGTGCACATTGTCACAATACAAAAATACAAAGCATCAACAACTGGGTTTGTCTCATCGGCCCTAAAATCGTGGCGATTAGACCAATATATGATCACACCAAACGTCAAATACATAATCAAAAGAAGAAAAGCCTGACGAATAATGGAAGAAGAAGAACCGAATTGAGGTGGTTTAGCTATAGAGGAACAGTGAAGATCATTGATGGCAGCCATGGCAGGGGCAGTTTTGGACCTATGGAGATTGCTCTTGTTCCATGGATAATTGGGATCATTCAACCAAGACTGTTGGTTTAATGGGTCTGCTGAATTGATAGTTGGGTCTGTGGAGGAAGAACAGCAAGGAGGGATGGAGGAGAATTTGGGGGAGTTGAGGGTTAGGGTTGTTAAGGCATCAACAAGACTTGTTGTTGTTGAAGATTGGTCAATTGAGGAGGAGGAGGAGGAGGGTGGAGAGGATGGGCCAAAGATGAGGCGGTCCTTGAGTTCTGATGGGGTCAGAGGCACAGGAATGGTGATTTCATCGTCTTCAGGGAGGGGACAAAGTGATGGTGGTGGTGATGCTGCTGCTGTTGATGGTTGTAGGCGTCTAGGGCTGATATAGGGAAGAAGTGGGTCTTTCTCCATCATCTATCTATCAATCTGGGTTCGCCGGAAAACTGCTTTTGGAACCGCCGGAATACCCAAAACCAGGCTGGATGGACCGGATTCATACGGCGGGGCGGTTTTATATACCAATACAGATACAGAGATGAATGATGCAACAGACAAACCACAAAATGAAACAGAATAGAAAGAGCGAGAGAGAGAGATTAGAAACCCTTTCCAACCAAAAGCCGATCAACAACAATTCATGAATTTTGTGTACTTACTGATATGGTTGGTAATTTTAAACACTAACAACGTGCATGCATACAATACAAGTTTTACCAAAACAAAACGGTACAATTAAGAGAGTGTGAACCTGTGATGAGAGAGAGAGAAAGAACAAGTACAGAAAGTGGTGGTATATACATACAGTATTCTAGAAAGAGATTTATGACGATTAGTTGATCTCCATATAATATTATTCTTGAGACATCTCCGCATAATATTATTCTTGAGACATTAAATAAATGTGTTTGATTTGAGTTTTTTTGAATTAAGTTTTTTAAAAATTGATTTTTTTTTTAATTTTCGTATTTTTTTAGTGAATACTTTTTAAATTTTAAATATTTTTTTTTATTTTTTTAGATACACCTTACTTAGATGTATCTAAAAAGTAAAAAATTTTAAAAAAAATATTTTAAAAAATTAATAAATACATAAAAATATAAAAAAATGTACTGAATTTTTGTATTTTTTTGATATTTTTGGTAGTTAGTGAATTTTTTTAAAAAAAAAATTATAATTTTTTTACTTTTTAGGTGTATTTATGTTAGGTGTGTCTAAAAAATAAAAAAATTGCTTAAAATATTTAAAAATTTTAGTAAAAGCAAAAAAATACGAAAAATAAAAAAGTAGAATTTTCTGAAAATTATTTTTTGAAAAGTGGAAACAAACAAGGTGAATGATATTTTGAAAAATTAGTAAATATTATTTTCTTAAGTCTTTTTAGTCTACTTACAACCATTATTGTCAATGTCTTTATTTTTTTAAATAAAAAACATGAAATAATCTATTTTATTTTATTTTAAATAAAAAACGTGAAAAGTGAATTTTTTAAAAAAAATTTAATCTATTTTATTTATTTTAAATAAAAAACGTGAAAAGCCATATCACTTATAAAAACTGACTTTTTATTTGATTGTTAAAACACCCGAGTTCTTACTTACACACTTCCCAGCATAGACAGAGATACTACCCAAGGGTCACTCTCCCTGTCTCTCCCTCGGAGGAGAAAGACTAAACAACGCGCTTAATGGCACGTGATGGCATACACCTATATATAATTAGTGTGTTTGATTTGCATTTTTTGAATTTAAGTGTTTTGAAAATTGAATTTTTTAGTTTTATATTTTTTTATTTTTAGTAAATATTTTTATTTTTATTTTTATTTTTTTAGATGTGCGCTATTGAGATGTATCTAAAAAGTAAAAATATTTTAAAAAATTAATATATACATAAAAATATAAAAATGTACTAAATTCTCTTTCTTTTTTTTTTTTGGTATTTAGTGAATTTTTAAAATGTTTTTTTCACAAATTTTTTACTTTTTAGGTATATTTATGTTAGGTATGTCTAAAAATTAAAAAAAATCGTTTAAAATATTTAAAAAAATTAGTAAAAACAAAAAATACGAAAAACAAGAAAGCAGAATTTTTTAAAAAATGTTTTTGGAAAACTATAACCAAGCCTTGCTTAGGTAATTGACTATTTTAGTTGATTATTTAATTTTTTTTAATATTTAAATTTGGTTAAAATAGTTATATTCATAAATATAATTGATTTTTTTTGTAATTGATTTGATTATAAGAGAAAAAAATGAAATGATTATAGATTAGATATGCATTTTTATCTTATTGACTATTTTAACATATTTTGTATTTATTCACTATTTTAGTCTAAAAAAATTAAAAAACAACTTGCCAAACAAGGCCTATAAAAGCAACAAAACGCTTATGGGTAGCTCTAATTGCACTCCAAAAATTAGATTGGACACCTTATTATTTGGAACACTCCAATTGAAAATTTAAAAATTTATTTATTTGTTTTGACACCACAAGTAATACCTATTTGTATAGGAAGTAACTATTCTTCGCGTTCGTACTCCTTGTGTCCAAGCTCATATTGCTCTGAATGGCATCTTGCTTCCTGAAACACAATGAAAGTGAGCTACCCGACAAGCGGTTTGTCAAAAAATCCCTCCGACGATCAAGTTGGCGCGTTGGTGAGAAGGAGAGTAGAGAGAGTGAGTAGTGTAAGTTTGCTTACCCTTTTCTAAGGGAAGTCGTACGCCTTATCAAGGCTGTTACCTTGTCTTCCAAGGTTGTGCACTCACTACTTGCTTTGTCATATGCTGGACACGTGGATGCATTTTCCTCACTTCTCCTTACACGTGTACTCATCAATATTACCAAACCGCATTGACAAACCGCTAAACGGTATTGACGCATACTTTGAGCAGTCTTCCATATCTTCATTCAATTAGGCCACGTGGCACATCTAGACTTGGCTACCACTTGTAACCAAATCTCAATTCTATTATCCTCAACCGCACCAACTCTGAGTGCTCTCAGGTCAACCTCGCCAGACACCATATAGCTCAACGAAGCCCTTTAGGACCACTTGCGCTTAGGCCGGTCTGCGATTGTTCCTTCATAGCTTAGTCAACTCTTTAGCCCGCCATCACAATAACCTTCTACATAATAGCTCGACGCATATCTTCAGCTCGATCATAGAACGTGACCCCATCTCCATTTAGCCCAATCGAATGTCGTAATACAGGCATAGAAAAACGCATGGTCTAACTCATGAGATAGCTCGATTCAAACTTGTGGCCTTATTTCAGCTACGCCCCCGCCCATTACCGAAGCACGGGCTTAGCTCGGCCCATAGCTCAAGTCTATCATCTAACTAGGTTCATCATCCTAGACGAGGGTTAGCTCGGTCCATTTGTTCATTATAAATTCCTCTCTCAACTGTCCCTTAATTTCATCTGCTTCAGCATGACTAAAATTACCTAACCGTGCCGAGTTAAGTCATCGCCTGAAACCATCTCAATTCGGTACAAACCGCTTCTCTGTCACGGCCCAAACCCGCCCCTAAAAGTTTGGTCCATGACCGGCCTGCACATAGGCCTCAAAACAAAATTTTACGAATACTTATTCAAATACGGCGCCTTAAGTGGAAGCAAATATCAATATAAAGATAACGTTGTAGACACCCCATTTTTTACCGTCCTCAAGACTTGGACGTCATCGTTTGAACACTCGATGATCATCCATGCTCGTGTTCGTTTTGAGTTTCTGAAGGTCTCGGCTACGCGCCTTGCCTTGGAGCCTCTCAACCTGTCTATTTTGTCCTTGGTTGTAGACCAAGAGCTTGTGGTTTTGTTTCTGAGGGAAGGGGGTGGCTTGTTGGCCAGCCCCACAACCCATCGGCCAGGCCTTGTGCCCATCGGCCTCGCCTTGTGCCCATCAGCCTCTCCTTCTTGCCATCGGCCATAAGTGTTGGCTGATCGGCACTCTTTTTGGTCGATCGGCCATTTTTTTGGCCGAGACCCCTTTTTCTGTTTTTGCAGATATTTTTCTTCTAGTTGGTGCTAGCTGTTGGTCACTTGGTGTATCCTCCATACACGTGTATGGATGGATTTTAACAAGCTCCAAGCTTGCTCAACAAGCTTGGGACTTGATTTTCTATAAGAAGGGAGGCCCCTCTGTAGACGTCCCCCGAACGCCCCGGGAGGGAATCCCTTCCGTTCTGTTCAATTTGGGCTCACTACAGTTCGGACTCTCAAATTGTCACGGTTCTATATCTGAACCAAAGAGTCCAAATCCGGCAAATCGTTTTGAGAAAATAGATTTTTAGAAAGAAGTGCCAAACATGGACTACTTTGCCAGATACAGAGTCGCCACCTAAATATTTTTTTATGGGGGAAATTTAGGAAACCCTGACTCGTTTGCCTAAGGCCACGTATCCGTCATCACCAAAGTTGCCTCGGCTCGGGAACTTGAGTACGATTGGGGAAGGTCAGCTATGAGCACTCCCGCTCGCCCGATCCGAAGATCAGCCTCTACTAACCATGATATCTAGTTTTGAAAACATTATGCATTCTTGTTCCGGTTATTAGCCTAGATTTACTATGTGATGCTCGCAGCAAAACAAGTATAGACTGGGTCGCCTAAATTGGAACAAAACATTTCATGTTTGTTTTGAAAATTGTTTGCTACCCGCAAGTAGGCTTAAAATGCAGATTTTGCCACCTTCAGAAAGCATGATTTTGCCACTGTCTAGTGGGCTTAAAACTCACAGTCGATGCATTATTCCAATTTAGATAAGTCAACCTTCACCCACAGGCATTCAGGCAGATATATCATATAAGCACATAGACACATAGTAAGCATTCTAATATGGCAACACTCACACGCATGCAAGATGCTAAAGCATAAGAGCTTACCTAGTACTCCAAGCCAAAACAGAAACTAGTTAGTAATCAAATACATGATCCTAGTTCATGTTAAGATGGCTAATGCAACACATACAGAATGCAACTAGAATAAGCTCGGCTAATCCAAGAATGGCATATGATGATGCCACAGCTAACACGTATTCAACTTGAAATTGAAATACAATGCAGTTAGTATGATGCGCCGAGCCCGGTGCATGCAATACAGATGGATGAATGCACGCATGCAAAGCATAAGGTATGCTAATTTAAATATGCCCTAATACTAACCATTGAAAGTGGTTAAATAAAAGGGAGAAAGACGTGGGGGTTAGAAGACATGCATCACACACATGCACGCTTATTACAAATCCGTCCTCTCTCAAAGGGACTAAAAGAATAATACAGATTTAACTAACCTACAAGCTAATTAAATATTACACAACCACTTAACTAATTAAACAAATTAATTAAATGAAGAAAACAACAAAACAGCCTCGGACGGAGGGTTAAATGCACGTATGCCTAGCTCCGCTCGAAAATCCATCGCCATGCCACAGTTGCCTCTGTTTACACTGCTCTGCACCTCTGAACATTGCACAAATCCCAAGGTACACTCTCTGAACACTATGGGATGCCACCGGCTAAGAGAAATGATCACCGGCCATGGGCAAGTGGTCATCGACCACAAATGAAACTCTTGGCCAAATATGGATAGCTGGGCAGCACTAGAGATGGCCGACCGGCCATCCATTCCTGCAAAAACCTGTTTGACAGCAGCAAAGGACAAACAAGACATGGCAATGCATTTCAAAGCAAATGTTTGCACAACCAACCTCCCTATCATGTTTAAGACTCAATGGAGTATGGTACTCGACTCTCGGGCCACCAATCGCACATTTCAATGTGTGATGGCCAAAGAGGCCAAGTGTGCAATTTCAATGTCAAATGAATTGCACATAAACACATAAGGCCCCCAATCTCTATCATGGTTGATCAAGAGGGATGGGATGCAAGCATGCAAGCAAAACTAATGCAACATGATCATGTTAAGGTAACAAGCATGCCAAATGCAATGCAACCTAGACAAGCATGCAACATGGACATTCAAGTATGCAAGGCAAACATGCAACAACATGCAAGGGATGGTCTTAAACCAATATGGGTAGCTCTCAAATAGGCCCAAATCAGCGGCCAAAATGATGCGACAAAGGCATGAAAACACACACACAAGCATGCATACACAAGGGCCTAAACATAGAGCATGAGACATTAACTTTTCAAAGCATTGAAAGGATGGAAAATGCAAGCATATAAAATGAAACATGGACTGAAATATGATTTCCAATGATGCCAAATCACGAGAACAAGCCAAGTAAAGCATGCTAGTGACCCATATACCCAAAGCTAGCAAGCTAAAATGCATGACATGATGGCTATACAAATCATGGCAAACATGATCAAAACAACCAAAACTAGACCTCAAGCATGGCAAAACAAAGCTAAAATCTTCATGAGGTTAAGCCAAAACATGTAAGCATAGTGGTCTAAACACAAGGTGAATGTTAAGGCAAATGAGAGGATTTGCAAAGCAAGTACAAGAAGCATGTAAGAGCCAACTAAACCAGTAAAAGTCAGAGCTATAACATGCCAAATAAAGCCCAAAAACCCACTGAAACATGATCAACACATGTTAGAATGAGGTGCTCCTTTGGAAGGCCATGCAAGGGGTTGCTCTACACATGCAAGAGGCAAGCCTTAAATGACAAAAATAGCTCTGGGAAAGGTTCAAGAAGGCCCTAAAACTCACTGAAAAATTCCTGAACCGAGCTCAAGAAGTGTGCAAATAAGGGCTCCTTTGAAGGGCCAAAAATGCTAGTAAACATGACAACAAAGGAGAGGATCACCCCTCTTCTTCTTAGGACCTCAAAACACCATCCCCACTACAGTGGTGGGAAGGCCAATACAAGGTGGTCCCGAACCTCACAAAAAAGGCACAAAAATGAGGCCAAACAAGGCCTAAGAGGGGGTAAACAACCCCAAACACAAAAGTGTTCTTAAAAAAACTTCAAAAAGAGCTCAAAATAAGACTTTTTTCAGTTTATGATAAAGCTCGAAAATACTTTCAAGTAAGGCTAAAAGCTTGTGCAAGAAAAGGGGATTTAAGGCTTAGAAACTCACCCTTGAAGACCTTCTTCAAAACTAGCACTCCAGCAGATTTTTCTAAGTCAAAACCAGGCTTGAGTCCCCACAAGACCCTCCAAGAACCTTAGATGAGTGGTGGAGGTGTGTGCTTAGGAGTTGTGGTGCAAAGGGGCCAAGAACCAAGCACTTTGGAGGCTTGGATGTAGAGATATGAAGAGAGATATATGTTTTGGCTTGGACCAATTTTTCAACCCTTGAAATGGAAGGAGAGGATCTCTATTTATAGAGCAAGGCAAAAGGCCTAAGCTTCTTGGAGAAGCTAAGGCAAAAGGGTCAAAGGGGGAAAGTTTCTAAGGGAAGCTAAGTCAAAGGGTCCAAGCTTCTTCAAGAAGCTTAGAACAAAATGGTCAAGCTTCTTGGAGAAGCTAGACAAGGGTTCAAGCTTCTTGAAGAAGTTAAAACAAAGGTTCAAGCTTCTTGGAGAAGCTAGACAAGGGTTCAAGCTTCTTGGAGAAACTAGAGGAAAAGGTGCAAAAGGTGCAAGCTTCTCTTCAAGCTTCTTGTGGAAGCTTAGAAGGGTTCAAGCTTCTTGGAGAAGCTTGGAGCAAAGGTTCAAAAGGTTCGAGCTTCTCCAAGAAGCTAAAACCAAGGGTTCAAAAGGTTCAAGTTTCCTCAAGAAGCTAAAACCAAGGGTTCGAAAGGTTCAAGTTTCCTCAAGAAGCTAAAACCAAGGGTTCGAAAGGTTCAAACCCCCCTCAGGAAAAGGTCTTGGCTAGAAAAAGTGGCCGATTGACCAAAATCAGTGGCCGGCCGACCAAATAGAGTGCCGACCGGCCAAACATTTGGCCGATGGCAACAAAACATAGTTGGTGGCTTCAAGCCATGGCCGGTGATGTGTGGGGATGGCCATCAAGCCACTCCCTGCCCCTCAAAGGCAAAACACAAGTGTTTGGTGCAAAACCAAACACAGAACAGTCGAGTCGAGAGATCCTGAGGCAAGGCGTGTAGCTGAGACATCTGGGAACTCAAGACAAACACGAACATGGATGATCACCGAGTGTTCAAACGATGATGTCCAAGTCTTGAGGACGGTCAAAAATGGGGTGTCTACACCCTCTCCTTTTCCAAAGGTTCTGAGATTTGATATACAAGATATATATCTCTCTCTATATTTGTGTGAGTTGGTGCCTTAAAGTGTGTTTTGTCTTCACTTTTGCACTACAACACCTAGTAATACACCACCATCTTTGAGCTCAGATTCTTGGGAGTGTTATTTGAGCTCTGAAAGTTGGTTTTTGCCTCAGAAGCTGCTGGTTTCAAAGTTGTGCTTCAAGGGTGAGTGTATTCCCCTTTTAAGCCTTTGTTTGTATATCATACTTAGCCATCTTTGCATGTTTCTTTTGGCTTAGCTTTCAACTGATAAAAGTCTTGTTTTGAAGTGCTTAACATGTTTGTTTAAGGCCTCTTTGGTGTTGAGGGTGGTCTATCCCCCTTTGTGCCTTGTTTGGCCTTGTGTTGAGCCACCTCTTTAAGCCTTTGTGATCACCTTTATTTGGCCTTTCTACCACTGAATTCCAGAGGAATTTCAATGGTGGAAAGTGTGTTTTGAGGCCTTAAATAGGAGGGGGTTGTCCCCCCTCCTCTTCTCTTGAATGTTTGTGTTGATGGCTCACCAAGTTGGCATGTTTTCATACCTCTTTGTGGCTCTATTTTAGTATGTCTTAGGCCTTGTTTTGCCATGATATAGCACTGTTTTGGCTTGGTTTGATCATATCATGCATGCTCCTTGCACTTGTAGTGCAAATCCATTCACTAGCCTAACATGCATCATGTGTTTAGACCATCATTCTAGCATGTTTTGGCTTAACTCCAAGAAGCTTTTGTCCATATTTTAGCACGATTAAGCTCTGATTTATGTTGTTTTGGTCATGCATGCCATGCTTTGTATAGCCATAATGCATTCTTGCTCATTAGCTTTGAGTTTCATGGTCTCTAGCATGGCTTACTTGAGTTGTTTGCATGCTTTGGTCTCATTTCTACCATGATTTTAGTATGTATGGTGTGGCCATACTCTCTCATGCTTCACTATTTCAATGCTTTTGGTGAGTCTTGCTTGGTGCCTTAAACATGAGCCAATATGTATGACATCTTGCCTAAGCTTTTGGGCTGCCATATCAGTGCATTTTGGCGTTATTTTGACATGCCATAACTCTGATTTTAGTGGGTGAAGTCATCTCATGCTTGGTTTTGGTAGGTGTAGTGTAATCTTCTTCATGGGCTTTGTATGCGTCATGTTTTGTGCTTACCATGCTAGCTTGTTTTGGCTTTATTCCATGCATGTTTTGGCCTTATTTTGACCTGCCTTGGGGCTGTTTTGAGTCACCTTGGCCCTTTGGGGCTTGCTTGGTATGGCCATGGTGTAAGTCCCTTGGCTAGATTTAAGCTTTGAGCCCACTAGCATGCTTTACTTGTCATTTGTGCATGATTTAGTGTCACTTGGAACGTGATTTCAGAGCCTATTTCACTGCCACATTCCTATACTTTCCACTCCTTCAATGTGCTTGAGAGTTAGTGCCTTTCTTCATGCTTTGTTTGTGAACCAATTGGCATGCATGCTTGTATATACTTTCGGACTTCATTTTTAGCATACTTCGGCCATTGTCTTGGCATGCATGAGGCTTGCTTGAGTTTGGTTTGGTCCATTAAGTGTAGCATTACATAGCCCTTGCCATTACATTGTCGTTTGCATGTTGTCGCATGCTCATGTCGTTTGCATGTTGTCGCATTTGCGTGTTGTTGCATACTCATGTTGTTTGCATATTGCATGTTGCATTATGTTTGCATGTTTGTTACATTGCATTGTGTTTGGATTGGATGTTGATCCAAACACGGGGAACAAGGGGCGTTTTATACTTGAAGTGATGAAACGCGCCTCATTCCTTCGGTCACCGACACCTTTGATCATGCATGATGAGGTGGAGGTTTATCAAGTCTTATGTGGTATTTGTGTGCATTCATTAACATTGATTTGTGCGACTCGGCCTCTTTGGCCATCATGCATTGAGATGCGTGATTGGTGACTTGAGAGCCGAGCACTACACTCCTTTGAGCTTAAGACATGAAAAGGGGTGTTGTTGCACACACATTTTCTTGTAAATACGCTGCCATGCCTCTGTTAGTACTCTGTTGCAACAAAAGGGAAAATTTGCAAAAAGCAGTGGCCGATCGACCATTTTGTATGCCGATTGGCTATAAATTTTGGTCGATAACCATAAAACCTGGCGATGGCCACTCCTCTTGGCCGATGACCTTTCAACATGTCCATGAGGTGGATCAAAAGTATTTTGAAGGTTGGCACATTTTTCAGAAGTCTAAAACAGTGCAAACAGAGGCATCACGAGGCACAGTGGTAGATTTCCGGGAGGACGCGACCGAGCATGCATCATTCATCATTCTGAGACAGAGCTGTGGCAGTCTATTTAGTTTCTTACTTAGTTGGTTTTGTAACTTAATTAATTTGTTTAATTAGTTAAGATTTTTGTAATAATTAATTAGCTAGGATAGTTAGTTAATTATTTGGTTTGTATTATTTATTCGGACCCTCCTCTGAGAGGGCAATGTTGTAAATAAGTGTGCGTGTGTGTGATGCATGTCTTCCAACCCCATTTCTTTCTCCCTTTTACTTACCTACTTTCAGTGGTTAGTTTTAGGGCATATTTCAATTAGCATCCTTATGTTTGCATGTTTGCATCATTCATTTGTCTTACATGCACTGGGCTTGGCACATCATACAAACTGCATTGTATTTCAATTCCAACTTGAATACATGTATCAATTGTTGCATTCGCATGACATCTTAGAATAGTTGAGCCTATTTAGTTGCATTTTGCATGTGTTGCATTAGGCATTGCTTAACATAGTTAGGATCATGCATGATTACTAACTAGCTTCTTTTTTTGGCTCGGAGTACACTGTGAGTGTTTATGCTTTAGCATCCTTTGCATAAGTATGAGTATTGCCATGATAGCATGCTTGCCATGGGGCTATGTGCTTATGTGTTTAACTGCATGAATTCCTATGGATGAAGGCTTCATTGCTTGAATTGGAACAATTCATCGAAATGTGCGTTTTAAGCCCACTTGAGAGTGGCAAATCATGTTTTCTATGCCCACTTGAGGGTGGCAAAATCCGCGTCTTAGCCTACTTGCGAGTAGAAACTTGAAACCACTTTCGAAAAACAAACATGAGATGTTTTGTTCCAACTTGAGTGATTTAGTCTATACTGTATGATGTGTACATCACATAGTAATTCTAGATTAATAACCGGAATAAGAGCGCACGTGTTTTCAAAAACAACATATCATGTTAGTAAAGGCCGATCTTTGATCGGGCGAGCGAGGGTGCTCATTGCATGACCTTTCCCTCTCGTACCCAAGTTCCCGAGCCGAGGCAACTTTGGTGATGACGGACGCGTGGCCTTAGGCACGAGTCAGGGTTTCCTAAATTTCCCAAAACAAAATATTTAGGTGGCGACTCTGAAATCTGGCAAAGCAGTCCATGTTTGGCGCTTTTTGATTAAAATCAATTTTCCAAAACGATTTGCCGGATTTGGACTCTTTGGTGATTTATCAATCTTACATTGCACTTTGTGAGATTAGATTCAGAACCGTGACATGAGTCCGAACTGTAGTAGCTAAGAACAACGATTCGCGCCCTGGCGCGCAGAGCGGAGTTCCGGGCGGTCTACAAACGTCCATTGAGCTTGTGCATACATGATGAAATAAATAAATTTTAGCATTTAAGTACACTTCCATATTTACATACACAATCACATAATTTATATAAATCTCACACACACTTACATAAGACTCATAAATTACATAACTCCCAGTAATCAAAATTAAGGCCTCAACACGGAGGCATACCCCAGGCGGCTTGGCAGACAAGTGGATCTCATACAATTCTAGTGTCGGTTCCCGATGGCTCACCTACATAAATATACATAAAACGGAGTGATCAAGACTTAGTGAATAATAGCAATGTAAGGAGGTTACTTAAATAAGCATAGTCTTAGAGAATGTAAATATGCATATCAAACCATACACAGATCTTATTCATAATCATATTTTAAAACGGCCTCAGGTCCACATGTAATACAGAACGGCCTCGGGCCTATGTATGATACGAAAAGGCCTTAGGTCCAATATATGTACAAAATGGCCTCAGGCCCACATATTATGCAGAACGGCCTCAGGCCCAACATATTATACAGAACGGCCTCAGGCCCACATATTTTATAGAATGGCCTCAGGCCCACATCTCGACAGTTGTCCACACATTGGAGGGTAGGTAGAACATCAACATGTACACTACCTCCCTTGGCCTCTAGCCATGAATCATAATCGATTCAAATATTAGGGAACAGAACGACCTTAGGTCCATATCAATGCCATCGTTCGATCATGTTCGTTAATTCAACAAAGCACAATATCAATAGTATATGTCATTCTCAAACGATCATGTCCATTAATTCAAACAAAGCACAATATCAATAGTATATGTTATTCTCAAACAACGATACATAAATCATAAGCACAAAAGGTAAGTGAAACATATCGTTACACTACTATTACTCACAGTGATGGTCTTCCGGTAGCAAAGGGACGATGTGCTCGTCTCGACCTACAACACAATGCACACAGCATAATATGAGGATATAATCAATTTATTCCTTTGCTCTTTAATCAATTAGTCATATCGGTTCTAAACTCATTAGTCCTTAATAGGTCATAATCCATGTCTCAGAAAATATGAGGAATCGATAGGAAAATAGCTTAGACGAATAAATGGTACAAAATCGGTAGACAGAAAGTGAACAACTTTCACTATTTTGGGCATATCTATTTGTATACAAAGAATTTGAGAGTGAGGCCAACACCATTGAAAACTAGACTTCTAGGGCTTGAATTTAGGCTCAAAAATCACTAAAAACGGAGTCCGGATGTGGAAGATATGCTTATTTGAAGTTGGTTGAATAGAGTTGTCCCCGCACGTGCAGAAAACAGGGCTGCACGTGCGGGAATTGTACTGCACGTGCAGGACCACGTGCTTTTTTAGCAGAATCTGGAAATGAATTGCCGCATGTGCGGGAAGACCCGCCGCACATGCGGCTTTGGGTCAGTTTTCCTGTCCGAAAATGTTGTTTGCTCTAACTCTTATTTCTTCCATTTCTAAGCTTGGTTTCCAACTCAAATCACCCAAAAACATATAAAACTAATGGAAAACATGAAATCATAATTGTTTTCTAAATCAAAACATTAAAATACAATGAAGATCCAAGTAAGGAAGATCAATCTCTTAATTTAGTTCTTTTTCAAGACTTCTTCTTCCATATTTACATAAATCTCTATTTATATATATAATTAACCATGCAAAACCTCAAGATTGGGCTCAACTTCTCATAATCAAGCTCAAGATAAGAAAATATAATGAACTTAACTCTTCAATCAAGCAATTCTAAGGAATCAAGGTTCAATTTCATGAAGAGAGTTCATTTCATTCATAACCCAAGACTCTAATTCACTTACATAACAAATCCTCTATTTAATCCTTGATTCTTTGTGGTAAAGGAGTTCTCTACAAAGATGATGACTAAAGCCACATACCTTATCTTAAATCTTCCTTTTCCCCTTGATCTCTTCAATTTTCCAAGCTTTATGGTTGATCTTTTTCCTCTCTCTTTAATTCTCTTCAATCATCTTCAAATCCCCATGGATGTTGAGTTTTCTCTTAGAGGAACTTTGCCTCTCCTTCTCTCTCTCTCTCTCTTTCACCGTTCTCTTTCTCTCTCCCTTGGATATTTTTGACCCAAAGTGATGAGTTCAACAACTCATATATATATATATATAACACATAAGCTTATCACAAATAGGGATAGCCAAACGCACCATTACGAATTGCACAAAGTCAAATTTCAATTAAACTTCCCAGATAACTCTAAAAATTATGCTGATCATAAATATGTCATCTGTTTTGGTTTCTGAAGCTTCTAAGGCCTTCATTTTGCAATACAAAGTTAACCACCCAAACGTGCATTAACGAATCAGACAAATTAAATTTCCAATTAATTTTCCCAAGTAGCTCTAAAAATTCCAACTAACATATCTAAGTACTAAATTTTGATTTCTGAACCCATAAAGGTCACCAATTCTGGTTTTAAAGTCGTAACTTAACAGATAATTCTTTAATTAGAACATATATAATTAAATTAAAGCATATTAACCCATATGTAAGTAAAGATAGCTTCTTATACGCATTTTGGGGTTGTTACATTCTCTTTTTTTGTAGTCCATCAATCACCCTGACAATACGTCACGTCTAGGACACGTGGTACCCTTTGATTAACTCCGTGTAACTGGCCAGTCATCATGCACAATTTTGAAATTTTGAATTATGATACCCTTACCCGCTCATATGTGCACACCATACATACAATCATGACTCTTCACTATTCATCATCTTCTCAGAGCCAAACCCTAAGCTCTAGAGCCCCAAACACCATTTCTACATTTTTTCCAATTGGGATCCCAACTCGCCTAGTATCGATCAGTCTGTCTCTGTCGTCAAGGCATTCCTACCAATTCATAATATAGATCTTCATTATCTATGGTAAGTTTCCTTTATCTTCTCCTTAACTTCCGTCGATGTTCTTTGTTTTCTTCATTTTCTTCATATTTTCAAGTACTTTCCCCATATACACGGAGATTTTTTTTACCTAGATGCACTGTTTTCGACCTCGCAGCACGTATTAAAGTAGTCAAATGAGTGCTTCACTTTAAGACTGGGCTAGGATCCCCTGCCTCTATTCCAAACTTAGTAAACTTAAAACGTTCCAAGCTCAATAACCGATTTAAAAACCATGCTTAAGCTCAATGATTGAGCAAAATGCTAGCCCAAAAATCGAGTTGAATTTAATGTTGTTTTAAGACCGATCAAACTTAGGAAATCCCAGTTACCTCAGTTGTTGTGTTATAGCTCAAACATAATATGCATCATTTTCTAACCGTGCAGACTGGACTAGGACCAACCAGGCACACCCCCAACCATCATCTATGGCACTCGAAGACTGAGAATCCGAGCAAACACATCTTCAATAAGTTAGGCGCTAAATAAAATTGAGCTCCATGGGCCAGTACCGCTACCGGGTAAGCTTGCTAGGGGCCATTACTGACTTCCGAAAAGTATTCAAAATTCCGGATGATGTTTCAATTTAAACTAGTCGAGCAAGGAATCGTACATTGGGGCCGACTTGACTCTTGCCCCTTTACCTTAGTGTCCATAATAGAGGGTGGACATCATTTCCCGATCTAGCCCTTAATATGCTAATTCCTTAGACGAACTAGGTTATGCCCCACACAAGTTTCTATCAATACATACAAAATAATAAATGGCGTACCCATGCTAAACCACCTGCTGGGCTTAAATTTAGGATTAGCCAAGATATTCCACCAATACTCACTTAGCAAAAATAAAGATGGTTTATGTTGGTACCTTAAAGTAAAGAATGGTCGAGCAAAACTAATCAATGGGAGATCGGACAAAGACGCAAATAATGATGATTTCTTGTGGGTCTCTTGTAACTACGAGGATACTAAGGCACCAATACCGGGCTAGTACATTAATAAAAATAAAGGAAGTGCTGGAAAGCAGAGTAGCTTGGTTTCACCTTTTGTTTTTTGATGAAATGTTTTACTATGCTAACACTTGTCTTTGCTTGCAGATTACAATCATTTGGCGGCCAACTACCCATATGCTAACTAGGCATTATTAGGGTCACGTTGAGACATCCAGACCGCCTTTGCCACATATTGTTGGGTTATGAATCGACTTATTATTACAACGCACTACGCAAAAAGCAAGGTGTCCAATTTTGTATGTAATCCAACTCCAGAACTATACCTCACTCTCCCAGAGGTTGTTTTGATTCCTTTAATCACCAAAGAAGAAATGGCCAAACTATGAGCAATCATGTCATGACCCAAACCAGCCCCTATAGGTTTAGCGTCATGACTGGCCAGTAATCATAGATTACCTATGGCCTCTATACAAATAAACCTTTTAATATAAAGTACGGGGCTTAGCAAAAGTATAATATAACATAAAAGTTATCCATTGAGCCGTGCGTACATGAAAAGGACTTCGTATCAAAAGCAAAGATTCACTCTTTATGTACATACACTGCATTGGTTCCAAACATCCACATCTTATAGTTATACAAAACCCCAAAATATACACAAATCCAAAACCATTTACCAAGCAAAAAGGGGTTCAACTAGCATGGTTCCATCTAAGCCTAGTTACCTCACTTGGAAGCTCCTTAAAAGGCTAACCCGGATAGACTTGAGGCTTTCTTAACTTTGATGTTTAGCTTGCCCACCTACATATATATATAAATAAATAGTGAGCTAGGGCCTAGTGAGTAATAACAGAATAAATAGGTAATATGAATGAAGTTAAATAACATTGCCCAACCAGATCTTGATAATCAATTCTCATTAATCAATAGATTCCATCATCGATATCTTTCAATATTAAATTAATTGGCGCATCCATGAAGCAATAATATTTCAATAACAATAGACCATAAAGGTCAAGCCAATGGACCACGAAGGGTCAGCCAATGGACCACAAAAGGTCAATCCAATAGACCACGGAGGGTCAAACCAATGGACCTCGAAGCGTCAATCCAATAGACCACGGTGGGTTAAACCAATGGACCTCGAAGGGTCAATCCAATGGACCACGGAGGGTCATACCAATGGACCACGAAGGGTCAATCCAATGGACCACAGAGGGTCAAACCAATGGACCACAAAGGGTCAATCCAATGATCTCTGTGTTTCAATTAATCCAATAGCCATGGTATTGTTACCCCAGGCAAAGGCTTATGTCCAAAGGATGCCACAAACAGTTTTAAAAGTGAACTTCATTCATCGATAGAAAATGACATTTTAATAGACCATTCAATCGATCGCATCTTGATTTCAATAACAATAACAATTTCAAAAAATAAATATTACTTGAACATATGGTTATAAAGTTACTACTCACAGTGGTTTGTGTTGTCACTAAGCCTCGGACGTCCACCTAAACAAAACACATAACAAAATCACAATTGAAGCACCATTTCATTTTAATTCAATTATTCTCATGTGTCTTTAACTCGTTATATAATTCTCTAAGTCCATTAGGTGCTTAAGGATGCTA
The DNA here is from genome assembly GCF_004153795.1 of Camellia sinensis. Taxonomy (NCBI): domain Eukaryota; kingdom Viridiplantae; phylum Streptophyta; class Magnoliopsida; order Ericales; family Theaceae; genus Camellia; species Camellia sinensis. The sequence continues at coordinate 878,497 of NW_021026159.1, forward strand.
GAAATGACATAAGAATGCAATTATGCACTTAGGAGAGTTAGTCAAAATTTGCTAAAAGTAGGGTCCTCGCTTGAGTGAGGGTTCAAAAATAAGGGTGGTCGCTTGAGCGCAACTTCGGTCGCTCGAGCGGTCTGTAAACTCTGCAAAACTCCCTCAAATTGTCTAGCTTTCTTGTAGTCTGTATCTACCATATGAGGTGCAAATCGGGCTAACTCTGTAAAGTGAGCCTCATATTCAACAACTGATTTGTTTCCCTGCTTGAGTTCTATGAATTCAGACACTTTCTTGTCCTGCACACATTGTGGAAAGTATTTCTCATAAAAGATCTCTAAAAAGCAAGCCCAAGTAATATCTTTATTCTCATCGCAAACCAACATCCACCAACACTTGGCATCATCTTCTAAGGTGAATGCGGCTAGTTGTACTTTCTGAGCTTCGATACATGGGAATACTTCAAACAATTTCTCAATCCCTAAGACCCAAGCTTCTGCATTCAATGGTTCAATTCAGCCATGAAACAATGGTGGCTTCATCTCTTTGAATCCTCTAGTCAAAGCAACATTACAGTCCCCTGTCTGATACCCTAGAGCTGGAGTTGGTACAGGCATTGAATGTGGGGGTAGTGGTTGTCGTTGTTGTTGTTGCCACTGTTGTTGTTGTCTTATGGCTTCAGCCATGTCCTGCATCATCCGTTCTATTCTATCCAGTCTTGAGGAGGTTGCCTCCTCTAGCTCATCACCCCTTGTCCTCACCATTTTTCTATATAAAACTTGTATTATGATAAACACAATAAATACAATATGTATACATGTACAAATTCAAATATGTAATCATACAAATTGTCTCACTCTAGTATTTAAATACACGTGAATGCAATCCTGAGTTCCCTCTAGACTCTCTATAGCTCAATGGATAAGTGATACCACTCTGTCACGACCAAAACCCGCCCCTATAGGTTTAGCGTCATGACCGACCAGTAATCATAGATTACCTACGACCTCCATACAAATAAACCTTTTAATATAAAGTACGGGGCTTAGCAGAATTATAATATAACATAAAATTATCCATTGAGCGGTGCGTATATGAAAAGGACTTCGTATCAAAAGCAAAGATCAACGATTCACTCTTTATGTACATACACCGCATTAGTTCCAAACATCCACATCTTATAGCTATACAAAACCCCAAAATATACACAAATACAAAACTATTTATCAAGCAAAAAGGGGTTCAACTAGCGTGGCTCCATCTGAGCCTAGTTACTTCACTTAGAAGCTCCTCAAAAGGCTGACCTGGGTAGACTTAAGGCTTTCTTAACTCTGATGTTCAGCTTGCCCACCTACATATATATAAATAAATAGTGAGCTAGGGCCCAGTGAATAATAACAAAATAAAGAGGTAATATGAATGAAGTTAGATAACATTGCCCAACCAGATCTCAAAAATCAATTCTCATTAATCAATAGATTCCATCATCGATATCTTTCAATATTAAATTAATTGGCACATCCATGAAGCAATAATATTTCAATAACAATAGACCATAAAGGTCAAGCCAATGGACCACGAAGGGTCAAACCAATGGACCACGGAGGGTCAAACCAATGGACCATAAAGGGTCAATCCAATGATCTATGTGTTTCAATTAATCCAATAGCCATGGTATTGTTACCCCTAGGCAAGGGCCTATGTCCGAAGGATGCCACAAACAGTTTCAAAAGTGAACTTCATTTATCGATAGAAAATAACATTTTGATAGATTATTCAATCGATCACATATTGACTTCAAGAACAATAACAATTTCAAAAAATAAATATTATTTGAACATATCTTTATAAAGTTACTACTCACAGTAGTTTATGTTCTTACTAAGCCTCGAACGTCCGCCTAAACAAAACACACAACAAAAGCATAATTAAAGCACCATTTCATTTTAATTTAATTCTTCTCATGTGTCTTTAACTCATTCTATGATTCTATGAGTCCATTAGGTGTTTAAGGATGCTAGAAATGACATAAGAATGCAATTATGCACTTAGGAGGGCTAGTCAAATTTGCTAAAAGTAGGGTCCTCGCTCGAGCGTAACTTCCTTCGCTCGAGCGGGGGTTCAAAAATAAGAGCGGGGGTTCAAAAATAAGAGTGGTCACTCGAGTAGCCTGTAAACTCTACAAAAGTACTAGTTGCATGATTTTTATGCTCGAGCGTGGATTTTGTTGCTTGAGCGAAGAGTAACATAAAACAGGGTCCGCTCGAGCGCAAGTTTTCTCACTCGAGCATGATGCAAGTCTCTTTAAAAATATTGGAGGGTGAATTTTCCGCTTGAGCGAGCATTTCTTCGCTCGAGCAAGCTGGTCATAATCTGGGTTTTCCAGTTTGATGTTTGAAGTTCAAAAATGATACTCAAAGCCCCAAAACTTGTATTTCTGGTACAAAAACATGGAAAATCATTATATAACTTGAAAACAGTCCCCATTTGAAATCATTTACTCAAAATCATGATCTGTTTGACAACCTAAAGCTTGGAACTCTATATTATGAACCATGCATGTATCATATTGAATTTGTATCTTCTTATATCTTTCCAAAACTTGATCAACCCACATGATAAGTATGAAAACATGGGAAAACCCTCAAGTTAAGTTGCAAAAATGCCATGCATGTAAGAATTTCATGGATTCTAACTCAAAATGCACATGCATGTATACAATTTAACTCTCTTCCACCCAATTCATGGAAATCTAACACATATCCCTTAATTACATTCAAAAGAGTGCTAGAACTAGTTGGATTAAACTTCTCCATGCAATATTTGCATACAAGCGTTGGACTAGCTTAATTCATCAAATCTCTAGTAATTCTCTTCAAATCTCTTCTTTCTCTCTCTATAGTGTTGAGCTCTCATTAAAGCTCTCTCAATTCTCAGCCAAGAGTTGTATATCATATGAGCTCAAGACTTAATTAGCCTATATAGAGGTATAGATTAGTTTAGAACAATCAATGTTGATTAATACCAACTAATTGGGCACAATTCTAATTAATTCAATCAGTTTATTCTAAATATTTTAATCCGAATCAATTTTCAATTAAAGTTGCCACAAAATTCTAAATATTCTAATTAGTCTATTAAGCTAATCAATTTCAGTTTTTGAAGCTATCTTGGCTCTCAATTTCTGTCTCTAAATTGCCAATTCAAGCAGATATTCCATGTAATAACAAATAAATACAAAATTAAGCATGTAATCACATTATTAAACATACAATCATGCAATTAAGCTTATTGAAACAATATAATATAACGGTTCAGATGCCGGGGTCGTCACAAATCAAGTCGATGATCACCACAAGGCTAAACTCTTCCCAGGCAACTGTGCCAGTGGAAAGGCAAAACATCCAAGCCATTGCGTAGGAGACTAGGCCGATGTTGGCTCTGGCCACCGTGTGAGTGTCACGACCTAAACCGCCTCTATAGGTTTAGCGTTTTAACCGGCCAGTAATCTTAGGATTACCAAAGGTCTCTGAACAAATTAAACAAAATACAAGAGCTGGTAGAAGCAAATAAAAACATATAATGTCCATAGAGCTGTGTAGACATACATGTGATAGAAAATTTAAAACTTTAAATACATATACATGACGTCATATTCACATTGGTTTTACGTCACCATATCCACATATATAGAACGTACAAAAACTTGTTCAGACAAAAACAAAAGTAATATAAAAGTCATAAACTTGGTTCACAAAATTCGACCACAAGAAGCACTCTATGAACCTCTTTGGAAGGCACACAGGCTGGCCCACACAGCAAACCTCCAGGTGATCATCATCATTGAGCCTGGTCACGCGCCTGATCACCTACATACATAAATAATACAGTGAGCTGGACTCTAGTGAATAATAACAAAGTGAGGATTTTCATGAATGATGCCCATAGCAGATTTAGAAATCAAAATTCAGATCAAAACTAGACATATTCATATTCATATTCATGTCCATATTTTGCAAATGATCATACGTGGTACATCCATTAGTGCTAACAAATCTGATGACCCATAATTATGTGGGACGGATCCGATGACATATGTACACAAAGACGTTCATCGTTGATCACCCATAAAGGGACCTGATGACCCGTAAAAGGGACGCAAAATATCATATGATACTAAGGATGCCACAAATACATTTCAAAAAATTTGGACAACCATTCATTCATACCAAACATAACATTTCAGAAAACTGATCCATTCATATCATCAGAAAATAATTAAAGTCAAACATAACTTTACAGAGTTATTACTCACAGATAGCTCCCGTAGCAGAATAGACAAAACAGACAGATTAGATAGTCTATAGCACGTGACCTACACAAACACATAACGGATACACATTGAAACACATGCTTGGAAAATACTTAACTTATTTCATTTCTATCTTGGTGTGTTTCTAATCCTTATCCTCATTATTATGTCTTAATTAGGGCTTAGGAATGCCTAAAATGCAATGAGGATGCCAAAATGTAATTTGAAACTCTTAGTCAAATTTGCTAAAAGCAGGGTCTTTGCTCGAGCACAACTTTGGTCGCTCGAGCAGTCTACAAAACTCTTCAAAACTTCAGGGAGATCTCATTTTACACTAGAGCGCAACTTCCTATGCTCAAGCTGAGAATCAAAAATAAGGGTGGCCGCTTGAGCGCAGGTTCAACAGCTTGACCCAACCCCCAAACTTTGCAAAAGTACTAGGATCTTGAATTCTTCACTTGAGTGCAGACTCCACTGCTCGAGCGAAAAGTGCGAATTCTAGAATTTCCAGATTGCACTGCCAGCTCCAAAACTAGAATTCAAAACTTCAAAACACATCCTTTGGGCACAAAACTCGAGAAAACATTTGTAAACTCATAGGACTTCATGAATTGAAAGCCATTTCGCAAAATTAAAGCCCAAAAGCATGTCAATTGTGCAACACCAAACTTGAAATGTATATGTACATAACATGCATGCAATGATTTCAATTCAAAGCTTCCAAAAAATATATAAATGAAGTGTTTTGTGGCAAAAGCATGGTGAGATCCCAAGAGATAGCAATTGTATGCACTTGCATGTAAACTTGAGTGAAAATGAAACTTATAATTCATGAATTGTGCATGTAAGCATGTATTGAGCTTAAATTCTTTAATCCTAGCTTCATTCTTGTATTAACCCACCTAACTCACTTGAATTCATATATTAACCAACACAATTACAAACTTAAAGACTTGAATTCTTACCTTAGGTGTTCAATTGTGTTCTAAGTTATTAATTCTTTGAGCTTTCAAGTTGAATCCTTTAATTCTCTACAATTCCAAACTTGAATTCCACTTTCCTAAGCTTCTTTCTCTCCTCTCTCTCTCTCTCTCTCTCTCTCTCTCTCTCTCTCTCTCTCTCACGTTTAAGAGTTCAAGAGGATGACAAAATGAGAGTGTTTTGTAATTTCCTAGAATTAACTTAGCCTTTTATAGACTTGGTTAAGCTAGATTAAATAATAACTAATCAATTGGCATTATTTATTCTAATTATTCGGTTCTGAATCAAATTTCAATTAAACCTACCATAAAATCTTTAAAATTCTAAATAACACATAAATCGAGTCAATTTCGTGATCGGATGCCAATAAGGCCTTCAATTCGTATACCGAATCAAAAATACAAATAAATATTCCTACCATGAACAGATATAAACCCAATTCACACATTTAATGCATAATTAACACATGATCTCTCCTTATTTACTCATTAAGCATTCTTAATTATCAATTATAGGCTAATCACAGGTCGGGGTTGTTACAGTCTTTTCCCCTTAAAGAGTTTGGTCCTCTAAACTTGAATTACCTTCATTTTGGAAGAATGTCGGGTCTAGGGGAAACAAGTCAGGGTATCTTTTCATCATGTCCTATTCGGTTTCCCATGTTGCATAAGTTCCTCCATGATTTTGACAATCTACTTTCACCAATAGGATTTCTTTGTTTCTCAGTCTTTTGATTCGGCGGTTCATAATCTGGATTAGTCGTTCCTTGTAGGTATAATCATCTTTCATAAGCACATGAGTTAGCTCAATCACGTGTAACGGATCTCTTAAATTGTCTCAAAGCATTGAAACATGAAAAACATTATGCATGTTCTCCATGACCGGAGGTAAGGCCACTTGGTATGTCACAGGATTGATTTTCTCAATAATTTCATATGGCCCAATATATCGAGGTGCCAATTTTCCTTTAACCCCAAATCGAGTTTGTCCTATCATTAGAGTTACTTTGATAAACATGTGATCACTGACTTCATATTCTTTGTCTCTCCTCCGAACATCCGCATAACTCTTTTGGCAACTTTGGGCGGCTTTCAAATATTGTTGAATCAGTTTCACTTTCTCAGTTGTTTCTTGCATAAATTCTGGTCCCAACAACGGTTTATCGCCTACTTCAGCCCAACAAATTGGAGATCGGCATTTTCTACCATATAGAGTTTCATAAGGAGCCATTCCAATGCTTGAGTGGTAGCTGTTGTTATATACAAATTCAGCTAAAGGCAGATAAGTCTCCCAATTTCCTTGGAAATCTAGTACACACATTCTAAGCATATCTTCCAAGGTCTATATCATTCTTTCTGATTGGCCGTCTGTCTGTGCATGATAAGCACTACTCAATCTCAATTCAGTCCCCAAAGCTTGTTGCAAACTCTGCCAGAATATCAAAGTAAACTTGGGGTCTCTATCAGATACAATAGATACTGGTACTCCATGCAATCTCACAATCTCATTCATATATATGTTAGCCAATTTGTCTGCATTATAAAAAGTTTTCACAAACAGAAAATGAGCAGATTTAGTTAAACAATTAACAATGGCCCAAATAGAATCCATACCTCGAAAGGAGCGAGGTAATTCAACAATGAAGTCCATCGTAATATGCTCATATTTCTATGTCAAGATTGGAAGCCGCTGAAGTAGTCCAGTGGGTTGTTGGTGTTTAGCTTTAACTTGTTGGCAGTGTAGACATTTGGCTACAAAATCGGCAATACACCTCTTCATTCCAGGCCACTAGAAATTCTGTTTCAAATCTTTGTACATCTTTGTATTCCCTAGATGCATAGCAAATTTGTAGTTATGAGGTTCGATCATAACATGTTTTCTCAATTTTGAACAATCTAGTACATAAAGCCTACCCTGAAACTTCAATACATTATTGTCATACACAAATCTCGGCCTTAGTTTTGAATCAATTTCTTCAACAATCTTTTTCAAAAACTCATCTTGTAGTTGCTTTTCCTTAACTTCTTCAATGATAGCTGGTTGTGTAGAAATGGCAGCTAGGACTCCACCTTGTTCACACAAAACAATTTCTATTTCATTTCTTTCCAACTCATACAACAATTCTTTCTGACCAGTAAGCAAACATGCCAAATTCTCGATGAATTTTCTACTCAAAGCATCTACAACCGTATTTGCCTTTCCCGGTTGATACAGAATCTGTAAATCATAATCTTTAATTAATTCAAGCCATCTTCTTTGTCTCATGTTCAATTCTTTCTGAGTGAAGAAGTATTTCAAGCTTTTATGGTCAGTATACACTTCACAAGTTGCCCCATACAAGTAATGGCGCCAAAATTTTAAATCAAACACTACAACTGCAAGTTCTGAGTCATGGGTTGGATAATTCTTTTCATGTGGGCGGAGCTATCAAGAAACATAGGCAATTACCTTTCCGTTTTGCATTAGCACACATCTCAAGCCTTTGTACGAAGCACCACTGTAGATTTGGAACCCATCAATACCATTAAGCAAAGTAAATATTGGTGCAGCCACCAATCTAGTCTTCAATTCTTGAAAAGCGGACTCTCCTTGATCATTCTAATTAAACAGTACATTTTTCTGTGCCAACTGTGTCAATGGCATGGCAAGTTTGGAGAAGTCTTTCACAAATCTTCTGTAATAGCCAATGAGTCCCAAAAAACTTCTAACTTCTAACTTCTAACACATTTGTTGATCTTGTCCAGTTTACATTGGCTTTGATTTTCTGTGGATCAACTGATATGCTATCTCCATTTATTACATGCCCCAGAAATGTTACACTGTCAAGCTAGAACTCACATTTGGATAGTTTTGCATACAATTTTTTCTCTCTCAAAGTTTGTAACATAGTTCTCAAAAGATATTCATGCTCTTCCATGCTTTTAGAATATATCATCAATAAACACAACAACAAATTCATCCAGATATGATTTGAAAACCCTATTCATGAGGTCTATGAAGGTAGCAGGTGCATAGGTTACCCCAAACGGCATTACTAAAAATTCATAGTGTCCATATCTAGTTCAGAATACAGTTTTCTCCATGTCTTCAGCCTTAACTTTTAATTGGTGATATCTGGATCTAAGGTCAATTTTAGAGAATACTTTGACTCTTGGAGTTGATCAAACAAATCATCTATTCTAAGCAGTAGGTATTTATTTTGCACGGTCACTTTGTTCAATTCTCGGTAGTTTATGCACTATCTCAACGTTCCGTCTTGCTTCTTAACAAAAAAAACTGGAGCACTCCAAAAGTTAAGTGCTCAGACGAATGAACTTCTTATCCAACAGTTCTCAAAGATGAATTTTTAATTCTTTCAATTCAGAAGTTGACATTCTGTGTGGGGTTTTGGAAATAGGTTGTGTCCCAGGTACTACATCAATAGTACATTCAATTTCTCTATCAATCAAATCACCGGGTAGTTCATTTGGAAACACATCAGGAAATTCATTCACTACAGGGATATTGTCCATGTCAGGACTAACAGTAGTCACGTTCACCCCTACATCCCTTTCTAAGCAAGTTAACAGCTTTCATAGCAGAAATCAAGTACGATGGAGGAACCACACCATTTCCACAAAATAAGAACTCGGGCAACCCTGGTGGCCAAAATATAACAGATTTAACAACACAATCAATAGTAGCATGATACTTTGTCAACCAACCCATACCCAATATACAATCGAAATGATCAATGTTCACGGGTAGCAAATCAACATATAATAACACATCACCAATCATAATATCACATACCGAATATACATATGCACACATTATAGAACAACCAGAAGGTGTAGACATAGAGGACAAATAATTCATAGATTCTAGAGGTCTAGTCAATTTTTGTGAAAAAGTATGTGACACAAACGAGTGCATAGTCCGGAATCTATCAAACATATGTATTTTGGGCATAAATAGAGAGTATACCTGACACCACAGATTCGGTGTTTTGCACATCACTGGGCAGAAGTGCAAATAATCGACCCTGCCTTAAGGCTTCTTTCCTAGTGTTAGCTCTCTTATTCACTCTTGATACAGAAATGGATCTGGCTGAGCTTGCTGCTGGACGATTGACATTTTCGAACCCAATACGATAATCTTTTATCATATGGCCAACTTTACCACACCTGAAACAGGTACCCGTTGCTTAATAACAAACACCTTTATTTTTCCTACCACATTCTGGGCAGATTGGTACAGATCCACTACTTTGGCTTAAGCTACTATAGGATCCCATATTTTGCTTCTTTGAGAATGACCAACCCTTTCTAAAATTAAATCCTGATCTCTTACCTCTCTATTCAGTTGTTAGAGCTTTCGTCTGTTTCATTGCAACTAGGTTGGCTTCCGCCATTAGAGCTTTATCTAGCACATCCACATATTTAGGCAGTTTTAATACACTGACCTGGTCAAACATCTAAAGTTAAGCCTCTTTCAAATTTTTGAGCCTTCTTGTAGTCTGAATCTACCATATGTGGAGCAAATCAAGCTAATTCAATAAATTTGGCTTCATATTCAGCCGCAGACATATTACCCTGCTTCAATTGTTCAAATTATGACACTTTTCTATCTCTGAAGCACTGAAGGAAGTATTTCTCGTAGAAAATTTCTTGAAATTGATCCCAGATCATGGCTTCATTGTCATGTCGGATAAGCATCCACCAACGGTGAGCTTTTTCCTTTAAAGTATAGGTGGCAAGTAGCACTTTTTGAGTTTCAGTGCATGGAAAGACTTCAAGCAAATTTCAGTCTCTAACATTCAAGTCTCGGCCCTTAGTGGCTTAATACCACCCAGAAAATTCGGTGGCTTCATTTTGTGGAACTTCTGAGTCAATGTGATAATGTCATTGTTTATCGATTCTACTTGGACCGGAAGGGATGGAGGAGGCAAAGGTTGTTGTCTTTGTTGCTACATCATTGATTCTATTAGGGCCTCTAACATTCGTTCCATGCAGTTCATTCGGGCCTCAGAGGATTCGGTTGCAACATTACTTATTGTATTTTCCATTTGCTATAGGTAAACAAGACGATAATAAACATAGACACATAACCTTTGCAGTTTCACAATGGTCACATTCAGTTCAGATATGTTCAGGTCATTTCACTTTAGTTCAAATATGTCCAGATGATTCACACACATACTCACATAGACATATGTAATGTCCCTAATTCTTTTTTAGGATATCCTATAGCTCATATGTGTGTGCAGTATAACACGTGCTCTGATACCACTCTATCACGACCTAAACCTGCCCCTATAGGTTTAGCATCATAACCGGCCAGTAATCCTGGGATTACTATTGGCCTTTGAACAAATTAAACAAAATACAGGGGCTAGCAGAAGCAAACACAAACGTATAATGTCCATAGAGCTGTGCAGACATACATGGGACAGAAAATTTAAAACTTTAAATACATATATATGATGTCATATTCACATTGGTCTTATGTCACCATATCCACATATATAGAACATACAAAAACTTGTACGTTCAAAAACTTGTTTAGAAAAAAGAAAAAGAAAAAGAGTAATATAAAAGTCATAAACTTGGTTTACAAAATTTGACCACAAGAAGCACTCCAAGAACCTCCTCGGGAGGTACACAGACTGGCCAACAAAATAGACCTCCAAGCGATTATTATTGAGCCTAGTCACGAGCTTGATCACCTACATACATAAATAATGCAGTGAGCTGGAGCCCAGTGAATAATAACAGAGTAAAGGATTTTCATGAATGATGCCCATAACAGATTAAAACATCGTTCGGGAGCGGGAGGACTTTCCGTTCTGTGGCTTCCTAGAGCCGTGGCTAAACGCGGAGAGGAAGCGCATACCAGGGTTTGAGATTTTCTTTGACCTGCAGCTACTTGAGAATGACGTCGCCGAAGGGCAGGCAGATCTATCGGCTGAGGCTGAACAGAGTAAGGAAATGCAGTCTGAGGACGCTGAAAACGAAATGGGGGTAACGCTGGCATGTCTACTTTCAGATCCTCTGATCGAACAGAAGTGCTTGGGGGACAACTCCTCGGTATGCATGATCGGGAATGAAATGGCTGCGGGCCTACCATCACTATTTTGGATGCATCCATCGCACCCTCTCTCGTCTGGCAATATGAAGAGGGATTTTTATCAAGCAGTACCGGGTCAGGTAGTGAGCCGGAATCTGATTCCACCGAGTCTTGTGAGTCGGAATCAGGTTCCAGCTCAACTGAGTCTGAGTCCGGTATTCCTGGGGGTGATAACCCGGATGCCACAGTCCTGTCTAGGTCGTCATTTTCTTTCTCTTTTGAGTCTGTTGTAACAGAAGAATCGGACGGCTTGGAAGTATTTAATGAGAATGATATGGATGTGGTTTCTGAGTATTTTTCTGTGCCTTTAATTTATTGCTTAAATCAGGATTTTCAAAATTTTGATGAAAACGACGAGGAAGAAATTCCTCCAGTTTTGCAACGATTAATTGATCAAGAGCAGGAAAGATTTGTTAAACCCTTAATGGATGAAATCACTACTGTGAATGTTGGTACTGAGAAGGACCCGCAGCTGGTCCAGATCGGGTCCACGTTGTCTTCGGAGGAACGCGAGCGCTTAGTCGCTTTATTAAAAGATTTCAAAGACGTTTTCGCGTGGTCCTACAAGGACATGCCTGGAATCGATGCTGAGATTGTACAGCACCGGATCCCTCTCGACCTCGAGGCCCGACCGATCAAACAGAAGCTCAGAAGGATTCGTCCGGACTGGGCCATCAAAATTAAGGAAGAGGTCACCAAGCAAATCGATGCAGGCTTCCTGTTAGTATCCGAATACCCGACTTGGTTGGCCAACATTGTTCCAGTGCCAAAGAAGGATGGCAAGATTCGAGTATGCGTGGATTTTAGGGATTTGAACAGAGCTAGTCCGAAGGACGACTTTCCCTTGCCACATATTGATGAGTTGGTGGATTTTACAACGGGGCATGCTTTGCTCTCGTTTATGGATGGTTTCTCAGGCTACAATCAGATAGTGATGGCACCCGAAGACCGGGAGAAAACTGCTTTCACCACCCCGTAAGGGACATACTGTTACAGAGTGATGCTGTTTGGGTTGAAGAATGCTGGGGCCACATATCAACGGGCTGCGACCACTATATTGCATGATATGATCCACAAAGAGGTTGAGGTGTACGTGGACGATATGATTGTCAAGTCCAAAGAAAGAGAAGGCCACTACACCACCTTGCAAAAGTTCTTCCAAAGGATCAGAGAATTCCGGCTGCGGCTAAATCCTCAGAAGTGTACATTCGGTGTTACAGCGGGAAAAATGCTGGGATTTCTGATTACACAAAGGGGCATCGAGGTCGACTCTTCAAAAATCAAAGCCATCTTAGAAATGCCACCACCAAGGACTGAAAAGGAGGTGCGAGGCTTTCTGGGTAAAGTGCAATTCATAAGACGGTTTATCTCAAAACTAACCTTGACTTGTGAACCACTTTTTGGTCTCCTGAAGAAAGGAAAGAAATTCCAATGGGACGACTGATGTCAAGCAGCTTTTGAACAGATCAAAGAATATTTACAGAACCCGCCCGTGTTGTCACCACCAGAGCCGAGGAAATCGTTGATATTGTACCTTTCAGTAACTGAGACTACCATGGGCTGCATGCTCGCACAGGAGTCAGAGGACAAAGTGGAAAGGGCCATCTACTATCTGAGCAAGAAGATGTTGGATTACGAGACCCGCTACACTCCGCTGGAAAAGGCTTGTTTGGCCTTGGTATGGGCTACCAGGAAGCTGCAGCACTACCTGTTAGCTCACTCTGTAATGTTGGTTTCACGCTTGGATCCCGTCAAATATCTTTTCGAGAAACCGGCACTTACGGGTAGGCTAGCTCGTTGGCTGCTGTTGCTTTCTGAATTCGATCTGAAGTATGTGACACGCAAGTCAGTAAAAGGAAGAGCAGTAGCGGAGTTCCTTGCCGACCACCCGGTTGAAGGGGATGAAGCGGTTGAGTATGTGCCCTTTTACTTTCCCATGTTTACCATGTTTAAGGCCTATTGGCCATTTGTTTCAGTCATGCTTGCCATGTTTGGTGTCATCTCTTTGTGTTTTGGCTTGTAAGCCTTGAGTATATTGGCCTCTAGCATGCGTAGCTTAGACCATCCTCATGATTTGGCATCATTTAGGATCATATTTCAGTCCGTAAATCATGTTTGTATGTTTGCATATGTGACCTCTTTCATACTTTGAGGATGTGCCCTTTTATGCCTAGAAATGAGTTTTGGTGCATGCATCTCATTGGAACCACTTAAGCTGCCATATCAGGGGGTTTTGGAGTCCATTTTTGCATGCTAGGATTCTTTTTTTTTGCTTGTCTAATTCATGCCACGAATGGTCATGTTAGGGGAAGTAAAGTGCCCCCTTTTTGTGCCTTAGCCTTAGGTCCTTTGGCTTGCGTGTTGGCATGAGTGTTTGTCCACAATTTTGGGCACTTTTGGCCACTGTTTTGGGGTGGATTGAGGTCTGCCCCTTTATGGTTTAAGTCCACCATGGCATGCTTGTCTCATGTTTGTTGCATGATTGCTTCATTAGGCGTTGTAACATAATGATCCTATTGCTTAAATCGTCCATGTTTGCATTGCATTTGCATCTTGCATGCCTAGCATAGAATACTTGCCATGGTAGTTGCATGGCATTTGGCATGCCTTGCATCTTTGTCATGACCCAAACCCGCCCCTATGGGTTAAGGACATCGTCCATGTTTGCATTACATTTGCACCTTGCATGCCTAGCTTTGCATACTTGCCATGGTAGTTGCATAGGCATTTGGCATGCCTTGCATCTTAATCTCATGTTCTATCTTTGAGTCATGTTTGTATAACATGCATTGCATTACTTGGTTTGGGGTGTCAAATCAAGTGTGAGGGTTAAGGAGCGTTCATACTATAAGTGATATAACGCGTCTTGACTCTCGGTCACCAGGGCCCTTGACTTCGACATGATAGGGTCTTGGTCCTCATTTGTGTGTCGCATGCATTTTTACATCAAATGGCAAGCTTGATCTCTTAGGCTATCATGCACAATTGATGGCTCGAGGATCGAGGGCCATGCTTCCCTGAGTTCAATACATGATGGGGAACATGACCATGCTTACATGTGCCTGAAATCCCATGCCATATACTGTCTGCCCTCTGACGCTGTCAAAACTGTCTTCTGCAGGACCCTTGCATGATAGGGAGTGTGCCCGCGCATACATTTGCTTGAAATTCCATGCCATATACTGTCTGTCCTTGTTGCTGTCAAAAACCAGATTCTGCAGGAACTTTCTGCCGACCGGCAGTATTCAATGCCGACCGGCAATCCTTCTTGGGCCGATAGCTTCGTAAACAGCCGATGGATATTTTCAATGGCCGGTGGACGTTTCCTTCAGCCGATGGTGTTCCACAGTGTTCAGGGGACCTGTCCCAGAACTTTGGCAATTTTCAGGAAAGCAGGGCAGTGTAAACAGCGGCGGCAGTAGTATGGTACGGACTTTCCGGGCAAGACGGGTTTGAGCATGCATCATTCGCGCATCCCGAGGCGGGGGCTGTGGCCACCTTTTTGAGATCAATTGCAAACAGAGACCATAAATGTTGTAACACTATCCTTGAGAGGCTCGCTAGGTTGAAAACCCGAAAGGGCGACATAGGCAAAAGTTAGAGTATGAAAAATGAGAAATCAAATAAATAGAGCGCGCAAGGTTGAAAACCTGAATGGGCGACTTTAGCAAAAGTTAGAGCGCAAAAGGAGAGTAAAAATACCCGAGTGAACCTAAGCCTGAACTACGTAAGGCTTGATTCCCATCTTGGAAATT
Source organism: Camellia sinensis (assembly GCF_004153795.1). Taxonomy (NCBI): domain Eukaryota; kingdom Viridiplantae; phylum Streptophyta; class Magnoliopsida; order Ericales; family Theaceae; genus Camellia; species Camellia sinensis. The sequence goes on from NW_021026159.1 coordinate 893,644, forward strand.
TAGGAAACCCGACCGGCAAAAGGCAACGTGTCCGCATCACCAAAGTTGCCTCGCCGGAACTTGGTACGTTGGGGTGTCAAGTATGAAGACCCCCTCGTCGACCCGATCCGAAGGATCGGCCTCTACTAAACCGGTGAATATCTTGTTTGAAAAGCATTAGTGTTCTTATTCCGTTATTAGCCTAGAAATTACATGTTGTGGAGCACAGCAACAAGTAAGACCAAGTCGCCTAAAGATTTCGGAACAAATATAGTTCATGTTTGTTTTGAAAAATGGTTGCTACTCGCAAGTAGGCTTAAATGCAGGTTTTTGCCACCGTCAAGTGGGTTTGAAAAAGGTTGTTTGCACTATAGTATGGCTTAAAACTCACAGTTTTAATGCATTTAAATTCCAGTTTAGTTAATTCAACCTCCATCCACAGGCTCAAGGCAGTTATATCACCATAAGCAGCTTAGCCTCTGGTAATGCATGCTGTTTGCAGCAACACCTGCCACACACAGGCGACGTTAGCAAAGGCAATAAATGCTTACACGGGTACTGCCGACAAAACAAAACTAGTTATAATCATATGCATGATTCTAGTTCATGTTAAATGGCTAATGCAACACATGCAAAAGCAACTAATATGGCTCGGATAATCTACAAGATATGAAATCTACAACTAACCACGTATTCAATTTGGAATTGAAATACCAAATGACCAGTTAGAATGATGCGCCGAGCCCCGTGCATGCAAGACAAATGTATGATGCACGCATGCTGGATACAGAAGTATCGCTAATTTAAACATGCCCTAGTCTAGCCATCGTAGCGTGGAAATAATAAGGAAAAAGACGTGGGTTGGACAAACAACACTCAACGCACACTCTATATACCAATTGCCCTCGGTCGGAGGTTCCCAAAATAAAATTAAATCCGATGGATAATTAAAGCACAATTAATTATTACGAAATTTCTAATTAATTAACAGAAATGCAAATGCAAAAAGAAAGGTGGCATAGCCCCGCCTCGGATGCGCAATGATGCATGTAGCTCGAACCCGTTTGCCCGCAAGTCCGATACCAATACTACATGCCGCCGCTATTTACACTGCCAACGTGCCTTGTCCTGAAAATTGCAAGTTCTGGAACAGGTCCCTGACACTGTGAACACATCGCGAAGAAACGTCGCACCGAGCCATTGAAAATATCCCATCTCGGGCTGTTTACAAGCATGCAGCCCAAGAGGATTGCCGGTCGGCATTGAATAACTCCGGTCGGTGCAGAGAGTTCCTGCAGAATCTGGTTTTTGACAGAACAAGAAGACTAGTATTTGTGAGCTATGGATTGTCAGGCACAATGTGAGCATGGTCATGTTTCCCATCATGTTATGACTAGGAAGCATGGCCCTCGAATCTTTGAGCCACTCAATTTGTGCATGATAGCTAAGAGACAACTTGCCATTTGATGTAAAGAATGCATGCAACACACACAATGAGATCAAGAACCCATCTGTTGAAGTCTAAGGGCCCGGTGACCGAGAGTTAGACGCTACATCAAACTTAGTATATGAACGGCTCCTTAACCCGTCACACTTGAAGTTTGACCACCCCAAACCAATAATGCAATGTCATAGTTATTGCAAACATGACTCAAAAGTAGCAACATGAGATTAATGGCAAGCATGCCAAATGCCATGCAACTACCAGGCAAGTATGTCAATGCTAAGGCATGCAAGAATGCAAATGCAGAGATACAAACATGGATACGAGTTTAAGCAATAGGATCTTATGCTTCAACACAAGAACGCAATGCAAGCAAACAGAACAAGATGGCAGATGGGAGCTACATAAAGGGGGGGGGGGGGGGGGGGGAGCAGAAGTGACTACCAAGGCAACCAATCCACGCCCAAACAGATGGCGCAAAAGTGCCCAAAATTGTGGACAACACACTCATGCCAACACGCACCAAAGACCTAAGGCTAAGGCACAAAAAAGGCCTTTACTCCCCTAACATGACCATTCGTGGCATGAATTAGACCAAGCAAAAAAAAGAGATCCTATGCATTCAAAAATGAACCCAAAACCCCCTGATATGGCAGCTTAAGTGGTTCCAATGAGAATCTGCACGCAAAACTCAGTTCTAGGCATAAAGGGCACATCCTCAAAGTATGCAAGAGGTCACATATGCAAACATAACAAACATGATTTACGGACTGAAATATGATCCTAATGATGCCAGAATCATGAGGATGGTCTAAGCTAAGCAATGCTAGAGAGGCAATATACTCAACGGCTTACCAAGCCAAAACACAAAAGAGGATGACACCAAAAACATGGCAAGCATGACTGAAACAAATGCCAATAGGCCTTTAAAATCATGAGTAAACATGGGAAAGTAAAAGGGCACTATACTCAACTGCTTCATCCCTTCAACCGGGTGGTCGGCAAGGAACTCGTAACTACTTGCTACTTTTACTTTGCTGTGTCACATACTTCAGATTCGAATTCAAAAGCAACAGCAGCCAACGAGCTAGCCTACCCGTAGTGCGTTTCCTCGAAGATATTTGATACGGGATCCAAGCGTGAAACCAAACATTAGAGTGAGCTAACAGTAGTGGCAGCGTCGCTCGGGTAAAGCAGTCCATACCAAGCCAAAACAAAAGCCTTTTTCGCGGGAGTGTAGCGAGCTCTAATCCAACATCTGCTTGCTCAGGATAGTAGATGGCCCTTTCCACTTTTCCTCTGACTCCTTGCGAGCATGCAGCCCATGTAGTCGCAGTTACGTGAAGAGTACAAATCAACGCTATGTTCCTCAGTCCTGGTGGTTTACAACACCACGGGCGGATTTCTGTATTAGATTCTTTGATGCTGATCTCAGAAAGTCGTACAGGACCATCCCTGCTTTCACAAGTGCTCACCATTGGAATTCTTCTCGCTGTATCTCAGGAGACAAACAGTGGCTCATTCAAAGTCTAAGTTGTTGAGATCTAAACACGTCCTTCATGAATTGGCACTTTGACCAGAAGCCTCGCACTCCTTTTCAGTCCTTGTGGGTGGCATTTCTAAGATGGGCTTGATTGTTGAAGAGTCGACCTCGGATGCCCCTTTGTGTAATCAGAAATCCCAGCATTTTTCCCGTTATTGTAACACCAAACGTAACTTCTAGGACATTAGCCGCGCCGGATTCTCTGATCTTTGGAAGAAATTTTTGGCAAGGCGTGTAGTTGGCGCTTCTCTTTCTTTGGACTTGAGCAAATCATATCGATCCACGTACACCTCAACCTCTCTTTGTGGATCTATCAATGCAATATCAGTGGTCGCAGCCCGTTGATATGTTGGCCACCAGCATTCTTCAAGCCCAAACAGCATCACTCTGTAACAGTAGTCCCTTACGGGGTGGTGAAAGCAGTTTTCTCCCCGGTCTTCGTGTGCCATCCACTATTCTGCATTGTAGCCTGAAGAACCATCCATAAACGAGAGCAAAGCTGCCCCGTTGTAAAATCCAACCAAACCATCAATATTTGGCAAGGAAATCGTCTCCTTCCGGACATAACCTCTGTTCATATCCCTAAAATCCACGCCATACTTCGAATCTTGCCATCCTTCTTTGCACTGGAACACAGTTGCCACCAAGTCGGCGTATTCGGATACTAACAGGAAAGCTGCACGAATTTTGATTCGTGAGCCTCTTCCATTATGTTGATGGCCCATCCGGACGAATCCTTCTGAGGCTCTCTTCGTTTGATCGGCCGCCTCGAGTGCGAGGAGGATCCGTGCTGTACAATCTCAAGTCATCGAATTCCAGGCATGTCTTGTTAGACCCCGCGAAAACGTCTTTGCAAATCTTTTAATAAAGCACTAGACGCTCTGCGTTCCCCCGTAAGAAACGGGACCCGATGTGACAGCTGCGGGTCCTTCTCAGTCAAAAATAACATTCACAGTAAGGATTTCATCCATTAAGGTTTAAACAAATCTTTCCTGCTCTGATCAAGTTAATCGTTTGCCAAAACTGGAGGAAATTTCTTCTCGTCGTCTCATCAAATTTGAAAATCTGATTTTAAGCAATAAATTAAAGGCACAGAAAAAACTCAAAAACCACATCCATACATTATCATTAAGATACTTCCAAGCCGTCGATTTCTCTGTTGACACAGACTCAAAAGAGAAAGAAAATGTACGACCTAGACAGGACATGTGGCAATCCGGGTTATCACCCCAGGAATAGACCGGAACTCAGACTCAGTAGAGCGTGGAACCTGATCCGACCTCACAACTCGTGAATCAGATCCCGGACTCACTACTCTGACCCGGTATCGCTTGATAAAATCCCTCTTCATATTGCCAGAGCGATGAGAGGGCGCGATGGATGCATCCAAAATACTGATGGTAGTGCGCACGCATTTCATTCCCGATCATGCATACGAGGAGTTGTCCCCCAAGCATGCTGTTTTTTTTTTTTTGTTTCGATCAGAGGATCTGAAGTAGACATGCCAGCGTTACTCCCATTTCGTTTTTCAGCGTCCTGCCAGACTGCATTTTCCTTACTCTGTTCAGCCCTCAGCCGATGATGCTCCTGCCCTTCGGCGACGTCATCTCTCAAGTAGCTGCGGCAAAGAAAAATTCAGAAACCCTGGTATGCCGCTTCTCTCTCCGCGTTTAGCCCGTCTCAGGTAAGCCACGACGGGAAAGCCCCCGTCCACAGAAAAAGCGTCCGTGTTAGGTACCCTGAAAGCGCGGCATTAGTCAAAAGGTTTCGCCATGCTGTTCGCTTCGCTGCTTCCGGCCCTATTTCCTTTCCTTCCTTATCCAGTCCTCTTGGTGGGTAAGAATAACCCGAATTCCAAAGGTTATGAGGGTTGTGTGCACTTCGGCAATGCTCGGCGACGCCCTTTGGGCCTTGCTCTTGTCCAACCCTTTTTTATCCCGGGTGGATGCTGTTGAGCTTGTTTCATTGAGATAGACTGCGCTTGAGCACGTGACATATAACCCTTCAATAGCTTGCCAAATGATAGTCCTGTACAACCCCGGCCTCAGCCAAGGTAAAACCGATAATGAACACACTTTCCAATACGTGCTCGATTTCTAGAACAGGCGTAGATACCTCTGGCGGCGGATAATTTGATGAATTTCCAAAAACAATGGTTACGTCCCACTTCCCATAGGGGTATGTTCACCACATTGATTTGTATGGGTGGGGAGACCTGCATTTACCTGATGTAGCCAACGGCCGCCCAAAAGCAGTTGAAAGTTAGCGAACTCAAGACATGGAAAGTCTATCTCATGACTTAATCCCGGCCCAACCTTTGTTGAATCTTACTGTCCCAATTACTTCCCGGCTTGTGGTTGTCAATACGCCCGAATCATCCTGGCCGTAGGCAAGAAGCCGCGATTTCAACCAATCCATAGCTGTTCTGGCTGGGCAGACATGATGGCGGACCGTGTCAATACAAGGACCACCGGTATCCAATTATTCCTACCAACTCCACAGAGGAATGTAGAGTGCGCTGTTATGTTTCGCACCTCAGTTGTAGTCTTTGTCAGAAAAGTTTGTCAGCTCGGCGTAGTTTGTAGCATTTCACATGTCATTGTAGATTATCCGAGCTATCATTAGTTGCCATTTGCATGTTGTTGCATTAGCCATTATTAACATGAACTAGGACATGCATTGATTACTAACTAGTTTTTTGTTTGGCTCGGAGTACTCGGAAGCAATTTAATGCTGTTAGCATTACCGCGTGTGTGTGGAGTGTTGCCATAACAAGCATGATTACCATAGGCTAGCTGCTTATGTGATTAATAACTGCTGAATGCCTGTGGATGGAGGTTGAATTTACTAAATTGGAATATGCATTAAAACTGTGAGTTTAAGCCCACTAAGATAGTGGCCAAAATCCATCTTTCTCTAAAGCCCACTTGAGGGTGGGCAAAACCTGCATTTAAGCCTTACTTCGAGTAGCAAACCATTTTCAAAACAAACATGGCAATATTTGTTCCGAATTTAGGCGACTTGGTCTATTTTATTTTAGTTTGCCCTGTGCGCACAACATAGTAATTCTAGGCTAATAACCGGATATAAGAATATCAACATAATTTGCTTTCAAAAACAAGATATCACGGTTAGTAGAGGCTGATCTTCGACCTCGGGCCCACCCTAGGGGGTGCTCCATAGTTGACCTGTCCCAATCAGTACCCAAGTTCCCGTGCGAGGCAACTTTGGTGATGAACGCCGACACGTGGCCTTTGGCCACCGAGTCAGGATTTTCCTAAATTTCCCCTTTTAAATAAATTATTTAGGTGGCGATCTGTATCTGGCCAAAGCAGGCCATGTTTGGCCTTCTTTCAAAATCTGTTTTCTCAAAACGATTTGCCGATTGGACTCTTGTTCAGATTTAGAACCGTGACACAAATCGATGTCCGAACTGTAGCAAGGGCCCCACGCGGCGCGTCGTACAGTTTCTGGCTCTACTGGAGATTTAGAGAGCTTGACTCGAACTCGTGATATCCTGTTTTGATTTCATTCATGTGTCTCTTTTGCATTTTGCATGTGCATTGGTTGTGCCTAGACACCGTGCTTTGCGCATCTGCCATTCCTTGAACGGTTTGCCGGAGGCTGTCTTGCATGGCATGACAACATAAGGCTGACCGGTCTATGGGCTCTGACAGCAGGAACACAAACCCCGGTGTTTACCGGGGCACCCTCTATCGACCATTCGACCTAGTGCATATTCGGATCCATAGTGACCATTCCAAGTTAGGATAGACTAGCTTACCCGATTATTTGGTTGTTTGATAACTTGCTGTATGCATAGCTGGAACCTAGCTCCTGACAAAATTAGGATCAGGGAAACCCTACCCAAACATAGGGGTGTTTGGCTTCTCTTTACTTGCTTATTGTGCTTTTAGAGTGTATCTCTACAGAACGTTAAAACATGAAGTTTTGCATGATGAGTATCTAGACCTGAGGGCAATCAGTAATCAGTGTTTGTGAGAATCAGGTGATCTGCGGGTAATCAGGTTCAGTTTTATGGAACATGATTCTGGGAACCACGTGACAGATCGTGGAAACAGTGTGTTCGGCTTACCAAACTGCCTCTATTATGAATACCTAGCTGTTGCGTTGTATGTGTTTATTTTACGCCGTTGTGCTGTCGATTGTTTGTTTATTCCTCACTAGTGAGTGAGCTGTTGTGCGTAGTGTTATTCTCCAGCCACACATGCTTCCAACTCGGTAGAGATTCCCTTCAATCACTCTGGACGTCTAGAGGGGTCTGTCGGCTCCCATCTTACTCATGCGTGCAGATTGCATGATTATACATACAACCAGTCGAATATCTCTAGATTCACATAACACGCCTAGCACATCATCCATTACTAGACGAGGACCGTTTAGGTAAGAAGGCATCATTTACAGCAGCAGTTCAGAGGGCCTTATCTACCCCACCGAGTTCAGTAGAGATCAGCGGCCTGTTTCGCCTACAGAGAGGGAACAGTATACCTGTAATTTCAACCCGAACAGAATAGTATGGCTTAGCTTAGAGGAGATGGTGCGCCAACTCCAAGAGAGCATGAAAATGATGCAGCAGGATGCTGTCCGGCAGGCAGAGTTCGCAAACAACAGGCCACAGTTATGAATGAACAAGCGGAGTTAATCATGAGGTTACAACAGCAAAAACGGAGCATCTGTTTCGCCAACAAGTTCCTCCCCCGCAAGAATTCCTATCCTCGGGGAGACAGCTAATGTTCAGAAATGCAGGTGTCAGACATTCCCATTGGACTACCTCCAACCCGACCGAGTCCTACTCGTCCAAATCTAACCCCAGCTTATCCAAACACCCCACCAAACCCACCGAGAACTCTCCTTTCGAGTTCTGAGCAGATCCCAACTAGCCATTAAAAAGCTTGAGACAGCATTACGAAAAGGCCTCGTTCAAAAATATCCCAGGTGTAGTCAAAGACCAATCTTTCCGACATCCAAAGAAGTGGAAAAACTTCATGACGTAAATACTGACGCAAGTCTGCGTGACGCTATGAAAAACCTGAACAGATTACAAGAGCCCGTCACATATGAATCTGATTGGTCGTCTGGAAGACCCCATGGTGCACCTAAAGATTGTTTTCAGACATCTAAGGGGCCTTAACCTTGGGGCCTCACTAAGACGTGCATGAAGTTGTCTCTATGTGCCAGGTTGATACGCGTCGGAGTGTATAGCGTGCCAGTATTTGGACCAAATTGGGGATGACGATAAGTAGAAGTTGGGACGAAAGAGGCTTGATGGTCCTTTCTGTCAGGTTGCGGACAGTACTACATACAATACAACAATATCTGAGATTGACGACCCGGCCTGATTCGCGAAGGACAACACAGGGCATAAGAAACCCAAAGAGAGAGCTTCTCAGAATTCGTTATACCAGAATCGGCGGAGCTATAGGCTTCGATGATGACCCTTATATGGTCCAGCAGACAAAAGTACAGTTCAGAATGTTGCGCAACTTCAAGTCCCGAAGTTGTAGCAAAAGATATTGGTGGCTCCCCTTCTCCTAGCCATTTTCTGGATCTACATGAAATGCGGTGTGTGTAGATGAGAGATGCTCTTATAAGCAAGAGATTGATGATAATGGTACTCGGGCAGCAACTACCCGCAGAACTTCAATCGTGTAAACCACTAATGCAGGCCGAAGTATGGTGCATCTGTACGAACTACCAGGACCTTCCGAAATGTGAGTATTGGTCACCAACCAACTCCTCCTCAAAAACTTTTGGCAGCCACACCATATGTGTTTCGCTGCGTCCTGAAGATAATCCATCAAACAGTTCAATTACTACCACCTCAAAAACAGACCCGCAACCTACCTTCCGCTTCTCACTTATATGCCCCTGTTCCAAAGCGTTTGGGGTCTTAAATCAGAATAAGGCATCTTGAGCCCCTTAGAGCCCGGGCCCTTACCAAGAAAGACTCATCGGACCCGCCACAAACCCAGCTACATAATATTGTGCCATTTCACCAGACGCAGCACGTGTCATGAACAACGATCTCTAGCTTCCGATTGCGTCATGAGATTTCAAGATCTCATCGTAACAAGGGTGATTCTGCCCCCGAGAAACCCAATGTTACTTACAAAACCCTCTCCCCACAACATAACCAAACTCCACCACAAAAAGCAGATCACAACATTATCCAAGCTGGGGTCTACCTTATTGATCCTAGCACCCATCTACTATCATGCTCTTACCCACCTGCCCTAAGCCGAGAAGTGTCCCTTCCCGATTCACCGATTTGTGGCGGGAAATGGACTCTCTATAACCCAACTAAGCCAACGTCATGGTGACTATCGAAAATTGGCCAGAGAGAGAAAGACGCCAAAGGAGAAGGGGGTTGTTGAGCCAGAGTCTGGGAATCTAGGAGTGTGTTGGGAATGCTTATAGTCGAGTGACTACATTTTGTCAATAGGTCAGGACAGGACAGCATGTGGAACTACCAACAGAGGGGGAGCTATGTGTTTGATCCAAGCGGACAGTCTTGGCGACAGGAACGAATGATGTAACGGCTGTTGGAAGAGGACCTCGCCAAGCTCCAGTTTACAGTAACAAGATCCAGGGGACTTAGCCCGTCAACTGGGTTCGATATGAGGAATCAAACTGAGGGGTTATGGGATGCGTTGGACGATCAACCAGATGTAGTGGAAGAGTTTCAGCCACAACAAGGGCCTACGGCAGGGGCAAGAATGTCAATGACAGTCGGAAGGGTTGGAGAACAGAGTGCATCGGCCGGAGGCGCCCGGTGTTTAAGAATTTCGCTCGGGATTTGGAGGCATTTCGAGTACCCGGGGATATTGAACAGTCGGTTGCATTGACCACAGTCGGAACAGGAAGAATCGAGAATCCGAGAGAAATCGGGAAGGCAAAAAGCCCATGTGGGGACCGAGACTGCTATAAAACCAGGAAATTGGAAAATGCTGCGAGCATAGGGATTGAAGGTACTGCCGAGTATGAGAACAGATCATTGCCAGAAACCGGACAGGTGCTGTCAGCTGCAAATGGAATGTGGTGCGGAAGACGATGATCTATGTCTTGCCCACACAGATGAAGATTGGGAGTAACCAACCAGATGATACCTGGTATATCGGCGAAGCGATCACATGACCAGGAGTGGACCGGTATTTCAAGCCTCCACCCTAGATCAACCAGAGGCGTCTGGAAAAGATAGGGAGGAGAAAAGCAAAAGGGAAAAAGCAACTCGAGGTGAGGCCGTATTGAGACAATTGAAAAAGATACAAGCAGACATCTCCATCTGGGGGCTGCTTAGGCTTCTCGAGTACATAGACAGGCTGTCCTTTCAGCCATGGACAAAGCCAAGCTTTCTATAGACACCAAGCCCGAAACAGTTGGTAGGGCCTAGTCTTTCGGGAGGAGCTACCCCGAT
>NW_021026159.1:904069-915851 GCF_004153795.1 Camellia sinensis
AAAATATTTAGGTGGCGACTCTGTATCTGGAAAAGCAGTCCATGTTTGGCATTTCTTTCAAAATCTGTTTTCTCAAAACGATTTGCCGGATTTGGACTCTTTGGTTCAGATTTAGAACCGTGACACAAATCGAGTCCGAACTGTAGCGAGGGCCCCACGCGAGCGCGTCTACATTCCTAAGCATTTTTTTGTTCATATTCATGTCCATATTTTGCAAATGATCATACGTGGTATATCCATTAGCGCTAACAAATCTGATGACCCATAATTATGTAGAACAGATCCGATGACTCATGTATATAGAGACGTTCATAGTTAATGACCCATAAAGGCACCTGATGACCCGTAAAGGCACCTCATAACCCGTAAAGAGATGTAAAATATCACATGATGCTACATATGCCACGAATACATTTCAGAAAATTGAACAACCATTCATTCATACAAGACATAACATTTCAGAAAACTAATCATTTCATATCATCATAAAATAATTAAAGTCAAACATAACTTTATAGAGTTATTACTCACAAATAGCTCTCGTAGCAAGACAGATAGAGCAGACAGATCAGATAGTCTATAGTGCGTGACCTGCACAAACACATAACGGATATACATTAAAATACACGCTCAGAAAATACTTAACTTATTTCTTTTCTATCTTGGCGTGTTTATAATCTTTATCCTCATTATTATGTCTTAATTAAGGCTTAGGAATGCCTAAGATGCAATGAGGATGCCAAAATATAATTTGAAACTTAGTCAAATTTGCTGAAAACAAGGTCTTCGCTCGAGCACAACTTTGGTCGCTCGAGCGGCCTGCAAAACTTCTAGGAGCTCTCATTTTATGAGCGCAACTTCCTATGCTCGAGCTGAGAATCAAAAATAAGGGTGGTCGCTTGAGTGCAGGTTTGGCAGCTCGAGCCAACTGCCAAACTCTGCAAAAGTACTGGAAGCTCGAATTCTTCGCTTGAGCATAGACTTCACCGCTCAAGCAAAAAGTGCGAATTCTAGAATTTTCAGATTACACTTTCAGCTCCAAACTTGAATTCAAAACTTCAAAATACATCATTTGGGCCCAAAACTCGAGAAAATATTTGTAAACTCATAGGACTTCATGAATTGACAGCCATTTCACAAAAAGCCCCAAAAGCATGTCAATTGTGTAAAACCAAACTTGAAATGTATATGTACGTAACATGCACGCAATGATTTTAATTCAAAGCTTCCAAAACATGCATAAATGAAGTGTTTTGTGGCAAAAGCATGGTGAACTCCTAAAGAGATAGCAATTGTATGCACTTGCATGTAAAACTTGACTGAAAATAAAACTCATAATCCATGAATTATGCATGCAAGCATGTATTGAGCTTAAATTCTTTAATCCTAGCTTCATTCTTGTATTGAACCACCTAACTCACTTGAATTCATGTATTAACCAACTCAATTACATACTTAAAGACTTGAATTCTTACCTTAGGTGTTCAATTGTGTTTTAAGTCGTTAATTCTTTGAGCTTCCATGTTGAATCCTTCAATTCTCTACAATTCCAAACTTGAATTCCACTTTCCTAAGCTTCTGTCTCACTCACTCTCTCTCTCTCTCTCTCTCTCTCTCTCTCACGTTTATCAAATATGTGTTGCAATTAATTAGTTGTAACTAATTAAGTGTTGTAAATAATTAGTTAGATTAACTAGTTATTAAGTTTCGATTTGTAATAATTAGTTAACTAGAATGGTTAATTAGTTTCATTTTGTAATAGTTAGCTTAATTAGCGTAGCTAGTTAGCTTTTATTCAATTGGACCCTCCTTCGCGAGGGCGTAATATTGTAATAAGTGTGCGTGCGTATGTGTATGTTTTCCAACCCCACGTCTTTCTCCCTTTTATTTAACCGCTTTTGATGGTTAGATTAGGGCATATTTCAGATTAGCATATCGCATGCTTGCATCCATTCATTTGTATTGCATGCACCGAGGCCGGGCGCATCATTCAAATTGTGTTGCCATTTCAATAATTCTTTGAATACGTGTTTAATCGCATGTTGTTCAAATCGATCCATATGACATGCTTAGTAGCCGAGCCTATTAATTGCATTATTGCATGTGTTGCATTAGGTATCTTGTATAGTTAGGATCATGCATCTTTCTAATTAGTTTCTGTTTTGGCTTAGAGTAGTTGGTAAATTTTTATGCTTTAGCATGCTTGCATGAGTGTGATTTCCATATTGCCATGTTTCGCATGCTTGCCATGAGTCTATGTGCTTAAATGCTAAACTACTTGGATGCCTGTAGATGAAGGCTTGTTGTTTGAATTGGAACGATTCAACGAATGTAAGTTTTAAGCCCACTTTGTTGAGTGGCAAATCCATTTTAAGCCCACTATGTTTGGTGCCAAATCCGCAAACTTTTAAGCCCACTTAAGGTGGCAAATTCAAACCATTTTTGCAAACAAATATTAGTTGAATTGTTCCAAATTGAGCAAACTAGTCTATACTTGCTTGTGCGCATCACATAGCAAAGCTAGTCTAATAACCGGAATAAGAACACATAATGTTTAGTAGAGGCCGATCTTTGATCGGGTGAGTTGGGGTGCTTAATTCATGACCTTCCCCTTTCATACCTAAGTTCTGAGCTGAGACACTTTAGTGATGACAGACAAGTGGCCTCTGGCACGAGTCACAGGTTTTCTAAATTTTTCAAAAATATTTAGGTGGCGACTCTGAAATCTGGCAATGCATTCCATTTTCAGCATCTCCAATGATAAATGGATTTTCTAAAGATTTGCTGGATTTGGACTCATTTATGTTCTTTCTATTTCATGTTACACTTGTGAAACCAGATTCAGAACCACGGGACTCCGAACTGTAGGGCTATCATATCCAAGGAGGCTAAACCCCTCCGAGGAGCACGAAATGCAAGATATAACGGTCTTGTTATATTTTTTTTGCCAGCTCTTATTGGTAAGCCACAACGTGAATTAATGCTATTTCCCTTCTTTCTTCGATAAGGTCCAACTCCAAAGCAATGGCTTCACTGTGCAAATCGGGCTCAAAATTTTTAGCTCTAATGGTTGGCATGTCGATTCTGAACAGAATGACTGCCTTCATGCCATAAGCCAAAGGAAAAGGCATTTTCCTAGTGGACCGCCTTAGAGTAGTTCGGCATACCCAGAGAACAATAGGGAGATCCTTGGTCTATCTCCCTTTGGCTTTCTCTAACCTCTTCTTCAGCCCATCTAGAATCATCTTATTTGAAGCTTCGACTTGCCTTTTTAACTAGGGTTAGGCCAATATGAAATTATAGAATTCTATTTTCAACTCTTCAATAAATCTCTTGAAGAGCTTCCCATCAAATTGCATTTCATCATCAGATATTAAAGCCTCTGGCACCCCGAACCGAGTTATCACATTTTGCCAAATGAATTTCTTCACGTCTTTTTCCTTGATAGATGCCAAGGGTTCAGTTTCCACCTATTTCATGAAGTAATCCATCATTGCGATGAAGAACTTGTGGTAGCCCAGTGCGGTTGGCAGTGGTTTAACAATGTCTAACACCTAGAAGGCAAAGAACCAAGGGCTTGTCAAATGAAGCAACTCTTTGACTGGTTGATAAATTTGGTGTACCAACTTATGCGATTTCTCACAGTTTTTGACATACTTCTACACGTCAGCCTACATGCGTGGCCAGCAATAACCTTACGAAATAGCATAGTAAGCCAATGATCTTCCCTCTATATGGCTTCTCCACATGCCTTCATGAATTTCAAACAAAAACGCTTTAACCTTGCTAGGATGGACACACTTCAAATATGGCCCTATGAAAGACTTTTTATACAATACCCCAGATGGAGAGAGCCAAAATCGCTCTGACTTTACCCTAATCTTGTTAGCCACCTTCTTTTCAGTAGGTAGAATTCAATCTCTCAAAAATACTATGATGGGATCCATCCAAGATGGTCCTTGGTCGGTGTAAAGTACCTCAGTTTCTTTAGGCTTTCAATGCTGGGCCTTGGCAAAAATTCCATCAATAGAGGGTTGGGCATTGACTTGTTTGCCATGGATGCTATCCTAACTGGCTTGTCTACTTTGCTATTTCCTTCACGGCCAATCTGTTCTGCCCTTATCACTTCAAACTTCTTTATTCCTTCTCTTACCAGTATCTGATATGTAGCCATTATGTCGTCCTTTACTTCATACTCCCCAGATACTTGATTGACAACAAGTTTGGAGTCAATGTAAACCATTAGCTTGGTTGTCTTTATTCAGAGGGAACTTTTTAGCTCGACTAATAGTGCTTCATACTCAGCTTTGTTGTTTGATGCTGGGAAACCAAATGTGATTGCATGTTCCATGGTCAATCCTTCTAGTAAAATCAAAACGACGTCTAGCCCGGCATGATGCCTATTTGAAGCTCTATCTACAAAAAGTTTCCACATTTCTCCAATGAATAATTTCCAGCATTTTGAAGGGCCTTGAGATTTCTTGAGATCTGGGATTTCAATGGCTTCTTTGTTCGATGCTATTGGTTGTGCGACCATCTCTTTCCTCAGTTGCCCTACCATTTTCTTTTTAGGCATACGATTATCTGACTCTACAGCTTGCATGACACCTTCCCCCCTAGCGACACATCATCAAGTTCGGTAGTCTAAACTATAATTTCCAAACCCGCTGGCGCATTGCAAGAGCTTTCTAATTGTGGCTGATTTGCAACTCGTAGGGCAGCGGTAGGCATTGCAATTTTCGCGACACCTACCCCATTTGTGTGGCTGATTGGGGGGCTGAACTTGTACAGCTTCAGTAGGCTGTGCAACTTCCGCAACGCCTACTTCCCTTTGTGCAGCTGACATTATAAGATTAACTAGGCAAACGGGATGGGTGCTAGGTGTGAACTCGGCCACGAAGTCTACTAAGGCTTGCTCCTTAATCGCAGTCCTAGGCCGGAACTTGATGTCATGTTATCCTAGTTTGACCACCCATTTCAAGATATGGTCCGAAAAGTCTGCCTTTTCAAATAGCACTTTTAGTGGAAATTTTGTTAGTTGACTATTGTATGTGCATGAAAATAGTGTGTTAACTTTTTGGACGCCATCATAAGTGCTAGTGCAAGTTTTTATAGCGGTAGGTACCTCGTTTCAGTGAGGATCAAAGTTTTGCTCATATAAAAAATGGACAGATGCTAGATACCTTTAGCCCAGACAAGTACTACATTGACCGCGTGCTAAGAAACAACCAGGTAATGAAAAATCTCTTCACCGGCCTTTGGTATCGCCAAGAGTAAAGAAAAAGATAAATATGCCTTCAGTTTTGCTAGAGCCCGGTCGCATTCTCCATCCCAAAAGAACTAGATTTTAAAGAATGGAAAAAAGGTCTGCAACGATCTGATGACCAACTAATAAATTTGTTAAGCGCGACTGCCATCGCGACAAGATGTTGTGCGTCCTTTGTAGAATTCAGCCATTCTAGCTCTTGTATTGCTTTTATCTGGGCGAGGTCTGCTTCTATACCTCGGTTTGTCACCAAGAAACCTAAAAAATTCCCTGACCCTACACCAAATTCACACTTAGATGCGTTTAAACGTAGTTTGTGGCGCTTACAGATCTCAAACATCTCGGCCAGGTCATTCAGGTGGTCAGCTTCAATTTGCTTTTGACTACTATGTCGTCAATATAAGCCTCCATTGTTTGACTGAGCAAATGGAAGAACATCTTGGTGATCATTCTTTGAAAGGTTGCCCTTTCATTCTTCAAGCCAGAAGGCATGACCTTATAGCAGTACAACTGGCTTGGGGTTGTAAATGAAATGACTCTTGGTCTGGCTCGTACATGGCTATTTGGTGGTAGCTAAGGTATGTATCCAGGAAGCTGAACCTCTTATGCCCAACTTTTAAATACACCAACTGATCGATTTTAGGAAGTGGAAAGCTATCTTTAGGGCAAGCTTTGTTAACCATCTTGTAGTCGACACAAACTCGCCACTTTCCATTCTTTTTCGACATCACCACCATGTTTGGAATCCACCTAATAGTGTATCTGTTGAATTGCACCCGCTTCCAACAAGTTTTTAACCTCATCTGAGACCACCTTGACGTGATGAAGAGCCGATCGTCGAGTTCTTTGAATGACTAGCCGAACGTTTAGGAATATGTTGAGTTGATGGAAAATGAAGCTTGGATCGAAGCTAGGCATATCGTAAGGCGTCCAAGCAAACACTTCCATGTGAGAGATCAAAAAGTTCACAATTTCCACCTGCTCTTGGCTAGACAAGGAGTATCCTAACAGAAAGAATTTGCTCGGATCATTTTCATCAATGTGGACCTCCACCAAGTCTTCCATGACTTTTTCTTTGGCTTTCTTACCAACGTCGCCCAAGACCTTTTTATCCTCTAGTCCCTCGATCATCTGGACGAAGCCTTTAGCAGTTCGACTGTTGTTTACCGCCACGAAACATTACTTTGACATGACTTGGTCCCCTCAGACTTCTTCTATCATTCCGATCGCTGAAGGGAAATGTATCACTTGATGGTACGTTGATGCCACTACTTGCATGGCATGCAACCATCTTGGCCCAAGGATGAGGTTGTAAGTAGAAGGCACCTTCAATACCAAAACTTGGCTTGCTTGGTGACCAAGCTGGCTCTGACTGATAGGATGATTTTGCCCAACAGCCATTTCAGTTGTGAATTAAAGTCGACTAAAGAAGAAATTGTTGGAGCCAAGTCTTTGTCCTCCAACTTCAGTTGCTTAAACACGTCATAATATATTATCTCAACTGAGCTGCCTTGGTCGATCAAAATCCTCATGATGTCGAAGTCTTTAATGCACAAAGTAACGACTAAAGCATCATTGTGGGGGGTCTGAATTCTCTCTAAGTCTTTACTTGAAAAAGTCATAATGTCTTTCACTTCAGTTCTCTTTTTCTTAATGGCTGGCTAGATGGACAACACCTCTCTTATGTGTTCTACCTTTTTAATCATTGCCTTGAGCTCACAGACCTGTGCTAGCTCGATGATTCCACAGATCACATTGATGATTCCTTGAGGAGAGGAGTCTAGGATGGCTAAGCCATTAGATTTGACTTGCCCTTGTAGCGTCGCTCTTACGCTGCCATCCATGATCTAATCTAAGTAGCCTACTGCAACTAGTTCCTGTAAATGTTGTTTCAAAGGCATTCAATCCTCTGTGCGGTGCTCCTTTTCTTCATGATAAGTGTAGCGGTACCTCGAGTTAAATCCTCTTTGAGCATTCCCCAACTTGGCTGGCCATTGGACGTACGCCTCATCACGGATTTCGCTCAAGATGTGATAAATTTGTATTTTGAAAACCATGGTGATGCTGGTCCATGCCTTCAATTTTCTCTTGGCACCATCTTCTTCATTACGGGGGTTGTTAGCCCGATCGTTATTGCGATTCTTGTTCCGATTGTTTTAGTTTACGCCGTGTAGACACCCCATTTTTGACCGCCCTTGAGACGTGGGCGCTACTGATGGTTTACTCGGTGATGACGATGTGCAGTGAAAAGGGTCGATTTCTTCGACAAGGAGAGAGTCAAATCCCAACTTCATACCCTTTTTTGGACCAAAACTATCTTGATCAAAAGATTTTGAGACCTTGAAACCCTCTCTTTCAAAATATTTTTGAAAATTCTTCTGCGATGTTCTGATGCTCGCATTTCATTAAATGTTGCGCTTTTCGGTAAACCGAGCAAGAACAAAGTGAAAATGAATGAAAGAGAGATGAAATCTCTGAAAAATCTTTCAAAACACCTTGTTTAGGGGTTTGGAGTTGAAGAAAATGAGAGAGGAGAGAAGAAAACTAGTTGAGAAGAAGTTCGGCATAAATCCGGGTAGGATCGAAACTGAGCGGCTTCACCAAAACAGGCATAACTTTTTTCACAGTTCGAATTTTGATGCAAGGCTGCCACCATTGAAAATCTTACTTCCGGGGCTTCAATTTAGACACAAGAATGACCTCAAAAGAAGTCCAGATGAAGGAGTTATGGCCATTTGAAGTTGTACATGGAAAGCAAAATTTTGCCTATCAACTAGAAAAGTATCCAGTCGACGCAAAAAGGTGGTCGGTCGACCAGAAAAGTGGCTGACAGGTCCCAAACTCAAATTTTTTGAAGATATTTTCCCTCCAACTGTCTTCCACAACCTCCAGCTGTTCCATAATCAGATATTTTGACCAAACTCTTGTATATTGCTATATATGAGGCATTTCTCTCATTTTGCAAGAGGAGAACAATTTAGAAATGGTGGGAGCCTCTCTCTCTAAAAAAATCCTCTCTCTAGAAAATTTTCAGAGCAAACCTCTGCCTCTCTCTCTAGATTCCTCTCTCTCTTGCCCTTTTGTGCATAGAAGTAGAGAAACATGCCTACTTTGCCTATGCATCCTTGATCAAAGTTGCCTATCTTTGAAAGGAGGTTGCTTGAAGCTTACTTGGGACTTTGTTTGAGCTCCAAAAGGTGACTTGAGCTCAGATTTTCGCCTGTCTTGGTGCTTGGCTTCAAGAGGTATAAACTCTACCCTTTAAACTTGTTTTGCATAGCTTGTTTTGCCATCTTCTTCAACTACTTTGGGGATGTTTTGGGGGTGTTTTTTAACTGAAAAAAACTCTGTTTTTCAATCCTCAAAGTGGTGGTTTAAGCCTTGTTTGGCTAGGGGGTTTTCCTCCCTTTTGTTTCTTGGCTTGTAAAGCCTTTTGAGCCATCTTTCACCACCTTTCAAACCAACTTTTTTTGGCCTTTAAACCACTAAATTCTAGAGGAATTTCAGTGGTGAAAAGGTGGTTTTGAGGCCCCAAATAGGAGGGGGTTGTCCCCCCTCCTTTTCTATTGTTTACTTGTATTGATAGCCCATTAAAAGAGCCTGTATTTCTATCTTCTTGAGGCTTTGTTTGAGCAATTTTTTGTGACTTTTTAGACCTTCCATGACTCTGTTTTTGGCTGTCTTGGTTGCCTCTTGCATGCTCCTTGCACTTGTAGTGCAATCTTGCTCACTAGCTTGGTGTTTTGAGTCCACTAACATGCATTGCTTGGGCTATTTGCATGATTTAGCATTATTTGATATATGATTTCAGTGCATGAAATGTGGTCATACTCTCCCATGCTTCACTTTTTCAATGCTTTTGGAAGGTTATGCTTTGTGCCTCAATCATGAGCAGATTGGTATGCATGCTTCCCTAAGCTTTTTAGGCTATCATCTCAGTGTGTTTTTGGTCTTATTTTGTCATGATACAACTCTATTTTTGGTTGGTTAGAGCATCCCTCATTTGCTTCTTACACTTGTAGTGTAATCATGCTCCTTGCCCTTGCATGCGTCATGCTTTATGCCTCCCATTCTAGCATATGTTGGCTATGTTCAAGCATGTTTCTAGCATTGTTTTGACCCGCCTTAGGACTTTTTTAAGTCACCTTGGCCCTTTGGGGCTTGCTTGATAGGGCTATGGTACAAGTGCCTTTGCTAACCTTAAGCTTTGAGCCTCCTAGCATGCTTTATTTGTGATATATGCATGATATGGCATCATTTCTCACATAATTTCAGAGCATATAGCCTTGTTATACTCTCATCTTTATTACTCTTTCAATGCGTTTGAGGGTTGAGCTTTGTGCCTTGCTTGCGAGCCATGAGTTAAGCATGCTTTTCTTACTTCTTGTGTTTAAGTTTCAGCACATTTTGGCCATTGTTTGGGCATGCATGAGGTCTATTTGTGTGATACCCCCGTTCCATAGTATGCTAATTGGTCCTTAATTTGAGTATGACTATGTGTTTGGCATGATTTTATGTGCCATTATGTGAATATATGTGATTTTGAAGTCTTATCTGTTCACCGTAGGAATATCTATCTGAATAATCTGCTTTGGAAATTAAATTGAAGGCCTTATCGGCCACGGAACCCGAAATTTATTTCGCCATTGTGATTGGCATAATTTTTAAAGCCTACGGTGAAATTTAACTGAAAATTGATTCAGGTCAGATTAAATTGATTTAATTGATGAATCCCAAATATTCTATAGTGAAATAATATATTAGTGGGGCTTGTTGTATAATAGCACTATACTCCCCTTTAACTCATATGAACTCAAAATTTGAGTAAGACCATCGGGAGGAAGAGAGGGCAGGCCATAGTGAGAGAAAGGGAGAGGAATTGTGCTAATTTGGCTTAAAGCTTGGAAGTTTTGGAGATTTAGCTCAAGAATTGACTAGGGCTTAGAAGATCAAAGCTTCTAGGTGAGTAATTCTTGGATTATAGTTTGTAATTTGGTGTGTTCAAGCTAATTTGGTGATCAAGAGTGAGATTGAAATGAAATTGTGTTAGAATTGTTGAATTGAAGCTTAATATGTGCATGCATGTAAAGACTTACCTTGAAATTGCATGTTTGTGCATGTTTGAAAACAAATGAGTATAATCCATGTGAAATGTTAAAGGGAACTCATGTTTTGATTAGCATTTGTGCTGTCTAAGTTGAGAATGTGGCTAATTCATCACGTGCATGTAGATAAATCAAGAGATTGAGCTTCATAATGTTATTATCTTGCATTGGTGCCATGTTGGTATGATTGTATTTGAGATTTGAGCCATAACATGCATGTTTTGTTGGTTGAAATTCGAATTGGAGCTCAAGAACTCAATCTGGAAAACCCAGATTTTTTATGTCCGCTCGAGCAGGAAAATCGTGCTCCCAGCACTTTTTGTAGAGTTGGATGTCCGCTCGAGCGGGATATCCCACGCTCGAGCGGGGAGTTTTTGTAGACAGGCCTTCGGCTCGAGCGCTCTATTCCATGCTCGAGTGTATTTTTCATGCAACCAGTACTTTTGTAGGCCTTAAGGGTCCACTCGAGTAGGGAAGGTGACGCTCGAGCGGGGACTCTGTTCTCTGAAATTTTGTATGCTCGTTCTGTGTTTCGTTTTCCGTTCTCTTTCACTTGTAAGCACTCTTAGGCATATGTTAAGCATTGTAAATGAGTTAATGAGATAAGAATAAAGCCTAAGGAGGAATATGTGAATCAAAGAACGGATTGAACTGTTAGTGACCCCTTTTGTGTTCATGAAATGTGTAGGGACAAGCTCCAGGGCAAATCCACTAGCCGATCACTGTGAGTAATATCGATATTTGAAAGCTTGTCAATATCCAATTGTTTATTTCCCTTATAAACTTTATGAGCTGCTAATTGGGATTGTGGACAAAAGTTTGACATGATAGAAATGAATGGACCGAAGGTCATTTTGACATGAATGAGTGGGCCGAAGGCCGTTTTGACATAAGTGAATGGACCTAACGTCGTTTGGACATGAATGTATGGGCCGAAGGCCGTTTTGACGTAAATGAATGGGCCAAAGGCCGTTTTGACATAAATGAATGGGCCGAAGGCCGTTTTGACATGAATGGAAACCTGATTGGGCCAAAGGCCAGTATGTTTGGAACTACAGTCATTTGATCTGAATTTTGTATAAGTATATATATGTTAAGCAGAAATATGCATCGGGCCCAAGGCCGTTCGGAGCATGTTGTTCTTCATATTGCTTATGTAACTTATGTATCCGATATTATTCACTGGACTATCGCTCACGCTCATTCATGTGTTTGTAGGTAAGCCGAGGGAAGTCCAAACCCTGCCCCAGTGAAGCCTGCCAGGAACAACATGAGTTTTGGAGAGTCAGCCTTGTGTCTCACGTACGAGACCCATCCGGAATATCTGTTTGAATAATCTGCTTTGGAAATTAAATTGAGGGCCTTATCGACCACAGAACCCGAAATTGATTACGCCATTGTGATTAGCGTA
>NW_021026159.1:937340-965228 GCF_004153795.1 Camellia sinensis
GTTTTTAGTCAAATACTGCCATCTCATTCAAAACTTCTGGCACAACTAGCACAAGGCAGAAGCAAACACAAGAGTGTGAAAATCACAGCTGTTTCATTCAGATCTGTTGGCATAGCTGGCTCCAAGACAGAAACAGACTCAAAAGAAAGCAAAAAGACAAACATAAAACAAAATAGTGATATCCGAGGTAACGCCCCCAGAATCACTCGATTCCTATACAACAGGATTGACTCGATACCACAAGACAGACCCAACTGACTCAGTACAAAAAGACTGACTATAGACAAAACAACAAAACTGACCCAATACCCAAGTCAGAAAGTACAAAAACTAGTATTTGCATATTGCTCAAAACAGTGTGTGCGATTCCTACGTCTGGAGTAAATCGAGTGCCACCCGCAGCTGGTTCATCCCCCGATCACATAACATTATCCCCCCAAATTCACTGATCCAGTGCCGATAGACTTTGCTGAGCTTGGCGGGAGGATGACCCCATTATCAAATAGATCCTGTACTTCATGGCGAAGACGGAAGCAGTCGTCGGTAGTATGGCCGGTTTGCTGATGGTACGCGCAGTACTGGGTAGCATCATGCGTAGCCGGAAGAGGGTTTGGGAGAGGCTGAGGCTCAAGGGGTTTGAGATGCCCTTGTCCAACAAGGACTTGGAGAGCTTTGGACAAAGGCATATAGAGGGCATGGAAGACCCTCTGACCTCGGGGTTGGTACTTCAAGGTTTGTGGATTTTTGTTGGACGCACCAGCAAAAGGATTGGCAGGTGCTGGCCTGGTTTGCTGATCTCTTCTGAGTGGAGGATTAGAGATAACAGGATCGTCTCTGGTATGACAGCCCTTCTTTCGATGTTCCCTTTGATTCAGACTGCCCCCAACTTGAGTAGCGAAAGTGTCATCCATAGCTTTTGCAACAACTGCGAGGACTTGCTCTTTGTTCAGTCCCTTGGCTTTCAAAGCCTTAACAGCGAACAGGAGATGTTCATAGGGATCCATGCCCGCCCCTACCTTGTTCTTTCCACTCGCCTCCACTTTGCCATGGGATTGGCCTTCCTCAAATGCAGCCCGTCCCAAGATCGGGGAGCATTTTGACATGAAGTTCCTGGTATGTGGTGTGGTCGATGATGGAGCCAATGTCCCGGAGGCCAGATCTGTCACGGTTCTTTGAAGATCCTTAATCATTCCCATCAACTCAGAAGTAGTGGGCTCACAAGTTTGAGATGGTTGAGGTTCAAGTGCACCCATCATGCATAAGTCCATGCTTTCTAGGATAAACACCTCGGGCTTTGGTAGATGGGTCGGGGTGATGTATATGCTGGGGTCATAGGTGGATGGCAGTATACGGATGAGATTGAGGTAGGCAAGAGATGTTTGGTCATTGGGGTCTGAAGGTGGAGCTATCGTCCGGTTGTCGATGAGGTTTTGGACCTCATGACGAAGGCGGTAGCAACGGTCAGTGCCATGGCCGCGCTGCTGATGGTACATACAGTACTTGGAGGGGTTATGTCTGGCTGGGAGTGGGTCAGGAAGAGGTTGAGGATCGAGGGGTTTGAGATGCCCTTTTTCCATCAAGGCTTTTAGTGCGCTAGTCAGGCTCATATAGAGGGGGGTGAAAGTTCTGCCCTGAGCTCGGGCTGGGCCAGCTGTTTATAGGCTTGGTTTGGCAAAAGGGGAGGCTGTGGCGACTGTATTGATTTCGGTGGGTTTGGGAATAGCGCTACTACCAGCGTTGGTACTCTCTGAAATCACCCTCCTTGTCGGTTCACTTGTTCTGGGAATGATCCCACTGTTGAACGCATTCTCGATCTGGACCCCCAGCTCGTGCAAACTTTTGAAAGTGGATAGCGGAGCGACTATCAACTTTTGCAACATATCATGCTCGAGGTTTCGCACCATCATCTGCACTTGATCCCTCTCAGAACGGCGACGATCTGTCATCTGTGATGCCTTTGCTCTCCACCTTGTAACAAATTCCACAAAAGGCTCTGTTGGGTTCTGGCGGGTCGCTTCAAGTTCTTGGATGGTCATTTCAACTTGGGTATTGTAGGAATACTGATCGACAAAGGCCTCAACCAATTCTTCCCAATTTTGCTTCACTTTGTCCTCCAACTTAGCGTACCAAGTGGCTGCTACACCCGACAGGGTTCTTCCATACAGAGAGAGTTTTTGTAGCTTAGTCAGACCCATCGGCTTCAGGACATCCAAGAAAAGTCGGATATGTACCATTGGATCTCCAGACCTATCGAAACGGTCAATATGTGGCATCTTGAATCTGTCTGGGAGCCGTACGGCAGACTCCATGTGCCCGTCCTCAATGTCGGGAATGGAGTTAAGGCCCTGTGCCTTTTTGAATTGTTTCTCAAGGTTTGCAATTTTCACCGCGGTTGGATCGAGGTCACTAGCATCAAGGGGATAAAGCCTCTCATTAGGCTGCACCAGGGGTCTGGAAACTCGGGCTTGAGCCAACCCTTCTCGAGGATATGGACCCTGCAAATCTTCAGCTGGCAGAAGTGGGTCAAAGTTCAACTGGGGTCCCAAAGCTGGATGTGGGGCAGATGCCCCAGATGGGCGCTGCGTTTCAATACTGGTTTCAGCCTGCACGACAATTCCCTGATTTAACGCTGCTATCACGGCCACAAATTCTTCCGAACCTTGTGCCATCACGGGTCTGCTGATGATGTGACTGGTGACTGTCGGATCAGATGAACCAATGAGCCCTGTCTGGCCCTTCTTTGCCTTGCCTTAGCGAAAGAACACTGGTTGCCCTTGAATTGAATCTCTGACCTAACAAAGTCTATCAGCACTAGTCCAATGTACCCGGGGGATATTGGAGCCTTCTGAAGCTATGGTTTCCAGACTACCGAGCAAAAGAGAAAACATGCAGCATCTCAGCCTAACTTCACCAAAACAGATACGAGCATAGTAGGATGACTGTGCCCTCTACTGAATTCTGCCCCCAAAATTCTGCCTCAAATCTGATACCCTTGGGTAAAACTGATTCTTCATATTCTGATGCCCGCAGGCCTGATACCCAGACTTGCAAACTGATACATGCATTCCTGTAGAGATGCACTCTAAAAGCACATAGTAAGCAAGTGAGAGCCAAAACAACCCTATGTTGGGGTAGGGTTTCCCTGTCCTATTTTGTCAGGAGCTAGGGTTTCACTACGCACGCAGCGGTTTCAAACAACCTATATCGGGTAAGCAACCTGTCCTAGTTTGGAATGGTCACTGTGGATTCCGAATATGCACTAGGTCGAATGGTCAAAAAGGGTGCCCCGGTAAAATCGGGGTTTGTGTTCCCATACTGGCAGAGCCCATAACCGGTCAGCATCATGGTCATGCCTTGACAAGACAAGCCTCAGGCAAACCGTTCAGGAATAGCAGATGGCAAACACGGTGTCCTAGGCGCACCAATGCAAATGCAATGCAAAGAGACACATAAGTGTAATCAAAACAAGATATCATGAGTTCGAGTCAAGTTCTCTAACTCCCCAGCGGAGTCGCCAGAAACTGTAGACGTCCCCGAACGCCCCGGGAGGGCGAGTCCCTCCGTTCTGTTCATTTGGGCTCACTACAGTTCAGACTCTCAAATCGTCACAGTTCTAAATCTGAACCAAAGAGTCCAAATCCGGCAAATTGTTTTGAGAAAACAGATTTTTTGAAAGAAGTGCCAAACATGGACTGCTTTGCCAGATATAGAGTCAAAACCCTAATTAATTTACAAATTTAACTAGGAAAGTAATAAATTGGCATGCAAGCCAGGGACTGCCTCAACTCTGATCCTGATGATGAATGATGCATGTTCGGGTTGCCTTGCGCGGAAATCCATTGCGATGCCCCAATTAGCCTCTGTTTGCAATTGTTCTTGGGAAACGTGCCAAGCTCCGGAAGGCTGCTGACTCTTGATTTGCTGTAACAGAGAGCAAGAAAGGGGCATGGCAAAGTATTTTCACATATGTATGCATGACTACCCTTCAGAGAGTGTAGTCCTCGATCCTCGTACCACCAATCACGCATCTCGATGCATGATGGCCGAGGAGTCGAATTGCACGACTCAATATGAAATGAATGCACATGAAAACACGACAAGACCTAAACTCCATCATGGATAATCCGGAGTGTCGGCGACCGGGAATTGAGACACGTTCTGTCACTCGGAGTACGAAACGTCCCTCGTTTCCCATGCTTGGGCTAACTCCTATCCCAAACACAATGCAATATGCATGACATGCATGAGTGCAACTAAGATACAACCTAACATGCACAATGCTATGAAATGGCATACACGATGCACGAGGTAACATGGCATACACAATGTGCTAACATACAACCTAGCATACACAATGCTATGAAATGAAATGGCATACACAATGCACAATGGACTTACACCAACACGAGTGGACCTCAGCCACACTCACATAAGTAGCCATTAGATGAAAATGAGACACTCGAGATGCGTGCACGCATGCACGCAAACTGAGGACCGATCCTATGGCACGAATGCCACTCTACCAAAGCATGGCAAGGCATGAAACATGGTACGCAAACATGAAAATTTCAGTGCTGAAATATGATGCAAAACAGCCCCGAAACATGGAAACATGGCACCCGATGCATGGGATGAACCCGAAACACAAAACTAGGCATATGCATTGGCCTATAGCTATACAAAACATGTATTATTTGATCATGAAGTATGAATACAGAAGCAAGACAGTCCCAAAAACATTCATATTTCTGTTTATAACAAGTCTCAAAAATGAACACAAATAGGGCTAATCTATCATGCAAAAATGGCCCCAAAATAGAGATTAAATACAAAGGGACAGCAGCTGGCCCCGAATGGCAAAGAGCCCTTCAAAAAGGTTGAATAGGGGCTCAAAACAAGGCACTTTAAAGTTTACATCAAGCCACGAAAATAATCACAAATAAGGCCAAACTATCATGCAAGAAAAGGGCCCAAAAGGGGGGTAAAGAGACAAGTGATAGCTTCTGGCCTCAAACAGAGGAGAGCTCTTCAACAAAGTTGAAGAGGGGATCAAAAAAAGACATTTTACAGTTTATGGAAGGGGCCAAAACAGCTCACAAATAAGCCTAAAAATACTATGCAAAAATAGACCCAAAAGAGAGATATAGAAGCAAGTGATAGTAAGAGACCTCAAACATAGGAGAGCTCTTCAACAATATTGAAGAGGGACTCAAAACAAGACAATTTACAGTTTATGGAAAAGTCCAAAACAGCTCACAAATAGGTCTAAAGTACTATGCAAAAATTGACCCACAAGAGAGATATAGAAGCAAGTGATAGTAAGAGACCTCAAACAGAGGAGAGCCCTTCAACAATGTTGAAGAGGGGCTCAAAACAAGTCATTTTACAGTTTGGCCTGGAGCCCAGAAATGATCAAAAACAAGGCTAATATATCATGCAAGATTAGGCCCTAAAAGAGAGATAAAGAAGAAAGTGGTAGTAGGAGACCTCAAACAGTAGGAGGTCCTTAATAAAACATGAAAAAAAGATCAAAATATGGCTATTTACAGTTTGGGTCGGAGCCCAAAAATGCTAGAAAGTATGGCTTAGATACAAAGCAAAATAAGGCACAAAAGAGGGAAAATGGGACTCACCCTTGTAGACCAATGGACCAGCAACTTTTGGACCAGGTTTGGGAGTTCTTCACCTCTGGAAATCAGCTTCAAAGTTCTGGAATGGAGTATGAGGCCTTGTGCTATGAGGTAGTGTATAAATGGTGTAGGAAACTTGGGGTTTTGGAGCTTGGAATAGAGAGAGAGAGAGAGAGATATAATGCAAGAGCCTTAAAGAAAATTTTGTAACCTCTGAAAACACAGCTGGGGGGTGCTGGTTATATAAGCAAAGGAGTGGAGGAAAAGGGGGGGAAATGAAATTCAAATTTCCCCCCAAAAATATGTCTAAAAGAGAGATAAAGAGGCAAGTGGTAGCTTCCGGCCTCAAATTGAAGAGAGCCCTTCAACAAAGTTGAAGAGGGGCTCAAAAAAAGAGATTTTACAGTTTATGACCAAGTCCGAAACGGCTCACAAATAAGCCTAAAATACCATGCAAAAATAGGCCTAAAAGAGAATTAAAGAGGCAAGTGATAGTAGGAGACCTCAAACAGCAAAAGGTCCTTAATCAAACATGAAAAGGAGCTCAAAATATGACTATTTACAGTTTGGGTCGGAGCCCAAAAATGCTTTCAAGCAAGGCTTAGATATAGAGCAAGATAGGAACAAAAAAGAGGGAAAAGAAGCTTACCCTTGAAGACCAATGGACCAGCAGCTCTTGGTCTGAGAAATGGTGCTCCTAAGCTCTGAAAAACAGCTCCAAGTTGTTGGAATGGATGGTGGTGGGGTGTATACCAAAAACCGGAGCAAACGGAGGGGAGTCGAATTGCATGACTCAATATGGAATAAATGCACATGAAAACACAAAAGGGCCTAGACTCCATCATCGATAATCCGGAGTGTCGGCGACTAGGAATTGAGATACGTTCCGTCACTCGGAGTACGAAACGTACCTCGTTTCCCGTGCTCGGGCTAACTCCTATCCCAAACACAATGCAATATGCATGACATGCATGAAATGCAACTAAGATACAACCTAACATACACAATGCTATGAAATGGCATACACGATGCACGAGGTAACATGGCATACACAATGCGCTAACATACAGCCTAGCATACGCAATGCTATGAAATGAAATTTTGCCTTGGGTTGGCTTCGATTCCTCTGTGGTTGACAATGTAGCCCAAAAATTTGCCAAAGCCGATACCAAACGCACATTTGAAAGCGTTCAACTTTATTCCATATTTGCATAGGATGGCGAATGTCTCTTCCAGATCGGCTATATGATTCTGCTCTTCTTTGGATTTGGCCACCATATCGTTAATGTATACTTCCATAGTTTTGCCGAGTTTCTCTTTGAACATGGAAAAGTAAGGCCGAATACCATATTTGCTGCACAGCTCTCGGTATACGCCACAATCAAACTGGGTGCCGTTGTCTGAGATAAGAGCTCTGAGAATGCCGAATCGTGTTATGATGTTCCTCCACACAAAGCGCTTAATGTCAGCATCTCGGATGTGTGTTAATGCCTCCTCTTCGACCCATTTCATGAAATAATCTATTGCGACGATCAGGTATCGCTTGTTCCCTGGGGCCCTCGGCAATGGTCCTACGATGTCAAGCCCCCATTGGGCGAACGACCAAGGACTGGAGATAGAGTTTAACTCTTCAGTAGGCAGATGGTTTAACGGGGAGAATTTCTGGCACTGTTCACACTTTTTTGCATAACACTCAGCGTCCGCTCTCATTGTCGGCCAATAATACCCCTGCGTTATAGCTTGATGGGCCAAAGAGCCTCCGCCAGAATGGGCTCCACAACTGCCTTTGTGTATCTCGGTCAGAAGCTCTTCGACTTTGTCCGGGTGCACACATTCCAAATATGGGCCGGAGAGTGACTTTTTATAAAGCTTTCCTTGTGGATCCAGGTAGTATCGCATGGCTTTGTTTCGCAGCTTGTGTGCTTCTTTATTGTCCTCTGGGAGCTGTTTAGAAGATAGGAATGCAACAATGGGATCCATCTAACTTGGTGCAGATTCGACAACATTGATTTTGACTTCTTCCGGAGGGCCAATGCTTGGCTCTGGGATGAATCCTACTTCGATGGTCCGTTTAACCTCTGAGTTGATTGCGGAGGCTAGGCAAGCCAAGGCATCTGCATGGGTGTTCTGATCACGTGTTATCTGGTTCAACTCATGATGGTCAAATTTTGCCAACAGGAAATTGGCCGTTTTCATGTAGGCCGCCATATGGTCGTTTCTTGCCGCGTATTCCTTCTTTAGCTGATTGATCACTAGTTTTGAGTCGCAAAATACAAGCAGACGACGAGCACCTAGAAGATGCGCGTTCCGTAAACCAGCTAAAAGGGCTTCGTATTTGGCTTCGTTATTTGATGCTTCAAAGCCGAGCTTGACGACCTACTCAATTATTGTGCCGTCGGGGGTCATGATTACAACTCCAGCTCCGCTGCCCCGTTGATTGGATGATCCATCACAATACAACTGCCAGATGTCCCCAACATATATCCTCCAGCTCGGCTTTGGTCGAATTTCATCTGACTTGGAGTTGGTGACATCAGACTTGAAGTCGGCAAGGCCCCAGTGAATTCGGCGACGAAGTCGGCAAGCACCTGTCCCTTGATTGAGGTTCTGTGTAGAAATTGAATATCGTACTGGCCAAGTTTCAGAGCCCACTTTGATACACGTCCAGATGCTTCCGCACTGCGTAGTACTGATCGGAGGGGATAATCTGTCAGCACCCCAATGCTATGCCCCTGGAAGTAATGCATGAGCTTCCTTGCTGCCATAACTAGGGCTAGGATGAGCTTTTCCAGCGGAAGGTAGCGTGTTTCGGCGTCAACCATTGCCTTGCTCACATAATATTCGGGCCGTTGCTCCCCCAGTCTTCCTTTATCAATACGGCGCTGACGGCTCGGTCAGAAACTGCCAGGTACAAAATGAGTGGGTCGCCAGCAGAGGGTGTTGTCAGGAGTGGTACTGAGCGGAGGGAGGTCTTCAGGCCGTCGAAAGCGGCTTCGCACTCAGCGGACCATTCAAAGGCCTTGCCCTGCCGTAGTGTATGAAAGAATTGTCGGCAGCGATCTGTGGACCGGCTTATAAACCTGTTGAGTACGGCAGCCATCCCCATCAACTTTTGGACCTCCTTTACTGAACGAGGGGAGCTGAGCTCCAGGATCGCCTTGATTTGCCTTGGGTTGGCTTTGATTCCTCTGTGGTTGACAATGTAGCCCAAAAATTTGCCAGAGCCAATACCAAACGCGCATTTGGAAGCGTTCAACTTCATTCCATATTTGCGTAGGATAGCGAATGTCTCTTCCAGATCGGCTATATGATTCTGCTCTTCTTTGGAATTGACCACCATATAGTTAATGTATACTTCCATAGTTTTGCCGAGTTTCTCTTTGAACATGGTGGTGACCAGTCTCTGGTAGGTTGCCCCCGCATTCTTCAACCCAAAAGGCATTACCTTATAGCAATAGGTTCCTCTTGGGGTGAGGAATACAGTTTTCTCTTGGTCCTCTGGGTACATGGCGATTTGATGATAACCTCTATAGGCATCAAGGAAGCTCATACGCTGATGGTGCGCCGTAGCATCTACAAGCTAGTCTATCCTGGGAAGAGGAAAACAATCCTTTGGGCAGGCTTTGTTTAGGTCTGTGAAGTCGACGCACACTCGCCAAGTCCCATTTTTCTTCTTCACCACCACCATATTAGAGAGCCATGTACGGTAGGTCACTTCCGTAATTGCTCCGGCGTCAAGAAGCCTGTCAACCTCCTCAACAACGGCGGTAGTGTGCTCTGCGGCTGACCGTCGGCTTTTTTGAATGATTGGCTTACACTTAGGATCGACATTCAAATGGTGCTGTGAAACTGACGGATCTATACCCGGCATCTCGTACGGAGTCCATGCAAAGATATTGAGGTTGCTGAGTAGGAAAGATATTAGCTGCCGTTTGTCGGCTTGATGCAAGGAGGCGCCGACCATGAAGAACTTGTCGGGGCTTCTATCGATTTGAACTCGTTCTAAATCTTCCGTTGCCTTTTCATTTAGAGGCCACCCAACATTGTCGAGGCTTTCTCGATCCGGCAACTCAATGGAATTCACCTGTAGTTCCTTTGGCGTTTTCTCAGCAAAGAGATAACATGCCTGTGCCGATTTCTGGGAGCCACGGATTTGCTCAATACCGCGTTCTGTCAGGAAGCGGAGCAGCTGATGATAGGTGCTGGGGACGGCTTGCATAGTATGCAACCAGGATCGCCCCATGATGAGATTATATTGCGACGACAGTTTGACGACCAAGAATCCCACATCCACTATTCAGGTACCTGCTCGTACGGGAAGTTTGATTTTCCCCAACGGGTACTCTGGATTGGCATTGAAGCCGAATAAGGGGTAAGGGGCCGAAAAGAGATCGGATTCGGAGAAGCCAAGTTTGGTGAATGTCTTGTAGTACATAATCTCCGATGTGCTCCCCAGATCAATGAGTACGCGCTCAACGGTGAATCGGTTCACGCGCAACTCAATTACCAAGGAATCAATATGGGGTAATGTTACTCCGGCCAAATCTGAATTATCGAAAGTGATAACCTCAGCTTCATAGGGCCGTTTAGCCGGAGTGAGTTGCTCTTGAGGGTTAGACTTTGATTGAATTGCGTGCACCGCCGATGACATTGGCAGGCTGTATATCATGTGGATCGCACGGAGCGAACGTAAATCCTGTACCAAGGCTATTGCTTGGGTTGGGTTGCCTTTTCGGACGTACTGTTGTAGCCGGACGTCTTATACCAATTTATCGTCGTACAGGGTGAATGACAGTGCTTTGAATTTTTTAGGTAGCACTGCCTTTGGGATCTGTCGCGGAAAAGGATCGTCTTGATCGTCATCCGAGCTGTTTCTTCTTTGCTTATGCCCTGTACGGGGACTCTCTTCAGAAGAACTGGTAATTTCGGATCGTCCCTTCTTCTTGAGCTCCGAGGATAATATGTTGGAGTTGCTATCAGTATCTTGTTGTCGGGCTCAAGATCGTTGACCAGCTGCCCTCACGGGTCATTCCGGGCCTTGATATGCAGCTTGTTTGGACTTCACCACCTCCAAGGCCAAATCCTGACGGAGATGTTTGTTCTCTGCAATCATGTTCTCCAATCTTTGTTCGTTTTGCTGTGCTTGTTCCAGGATCACCTGTATTGCGTTGTGCTCTGAAGGCGAGGGTGAGGCGAAAGTCAAGGCACGTCTTGCGGCGAAAGTCTCTGTTCCAAGCATGGTTGTTGGAGTGGTTGCATCTTGCGGTATAGGGTCGACAGTGACTGTTGGAGGATCTTTCGTCACGCTCGCCATGGATGTGCTTGAGTATTCCCACAGACGGCGCTAATTGTGGAGAAGTGGTTTGGAAATACTCTTCTGATCTTGGGGAACGCTCGAGATCCTCTGCCGGTCACCTAAAAAGGAATATGCACTCCAGCAGGGGTGCCGGAATTAGCACTCCGACGGACAAGTCAGTAACCGCACTCAAGAATACTTATATTCTAAGTTAAGCACTACAATTCTCACATACCACTTTCTGGCTGATGTTCTTCTATTTATATCTTTTCTCCCATGGCCCTCGGGATTAGGTCCATTTCCAACTCATATTCGGCATATCTTATAATAGACCTACCCTCACTCAGCCCCTTGCCTAATCGGCTATTTGGCCGAATAGGGTTGGATTTGAACATGCGAGCCAATTGCCAAGTGCCTTGAATCTCGACTCTTCGAGATTCGACTATTCAGAATCTCTACGACTCCCTTTTCTCGGCCCCCACAATATATATACTTTCTGATGTACTGTTTCTCTCTCTCTCTCTCTCTATCTCTCTCTCTCTCTTTCATTTCATCTTTTTTCATTTCATATCTACTCTCTCTCTCTCTTCCCTCTACTCTCTCTCTCTCTCTCTCTCTCTCTCTCTCTTCCTCACTATCTCTGATCTGTCTCTCTTTCCCACCGTCTCTTATCTCTCTCTCCCTCTCACTCACTCAGACTCTCTCTCTCTCTCTCCTTGTCCTTCCTCTTCATCTCTATAAGATCTCAAAATGTGGTGCTTCGATCGGAGAAAAATCGATCTCTCTTCCTCATATCTCTCTTTCTCTTCCTCACATTCTCTCTCTCTCTCTCTCTCTCTCTCTCTCTCTCTCATTTTTCATCTTTTTTCATTTCATATCTACTCTCTCTCTCTCTTCCCTCTACTCTCTCTCTCTCTCTCTCTCTCTCTCTCTCTTCCTCACTATCTCTGATCTCTCTCTCTTTCCCACCCTCTCTTATCTGCTATCTATATTTAATTAATTATTAAAAGTGTAATTTTCATGGCATAGGGACTATATGAATGTGGTATATACAACATATTTCTTCTCGGGAGTGAGATTCCTAGTTGGTTTGACATGAAGATAGAGGTTCATCAATCTCTTTTATAGTTCCTTCACTTCCACATCTCAAATTGTGTGGCCTGAATATATGCATTGTATATGCCATGGATTTTAGACTGGCCGAATGGTCTTATAAATATATTAAAGTCAGTAATAACACTAAGGGTATGAAATGGGCATATAGGCCAACATTTAGAGGCATTCCGTATGAACACAAAGATGTGATATGGTTAAGTGATTGGAAGATAGCGGATCTGTTAATGGAAGGTGGTGATGAAATGAACATCTCTGTGAATATGGCGGAATTTTTTTGGGTAAAAGAATTTGGAATTCGAATTCTGTATGATGAAGAAGGGAAAGGTACCCAGAACAACACTAGCTATTCTTTTAATCATAATGTCCTTGATTTGTCAGCATATCAAATGAGAGAAGGCGAGTACTTCTTATGTAATGACGATGATGTTAGTAGAGTGCTACTCTACTCAAGGATGTGCGAGTAGAAATGGGAATGCCTAGAAAATACAGGTGAGACTTAAAAGAGTACCTTCACCATTTCATTTGATAAACAACAAGCAGTATTAGTAGAAAAAACAAATTAAAATTAAAATGCTTGTTTTCTCTCATTTTATCACCAAATGCTGAAAGAAATGGATTTTTCTGTATTTTGTTTTACTTTTCCCCTTTTATTGCTGGGTAATATTCAAATTAAAATTTGCTAATTCAAACTCTTCTTCCTTTCTTGATTTGATTTTGGAAAGTTATGAACTATTTTACAATGGTAGATTGGTTTGAGAGTTCTTGTGATTTGTGAACAAAAGAGTAACCTTGCTTCAAGAGGTATAATTTTGAGCATCTCTACACTACTTCTCTCCCATCTTTTCTTGTTGCTTTTGAACTATTTTTGGACTATTTTTATGGGCTGAAGCTTGTGGTTAAGGCTATTAAAGGTAGAGGGGTTAATCACCCTTTTTTGAACCTTGTTCTCTAAGCCTTTACACTCATGTTTCCCATCTCTTCCGCCCTTCAAGGCAAAAACACAAGTGTTTGGTGCCAAAACCAAACACGGAACAGTCGAGTCAAGAGATCCTGAGGCAAGGCGCGCAGCCGAGACCTCCGGGAACTCGAGACGAACACAAGCACGGATGATCACCGAGTGCTCCAACGGTGACGTCCAAGTCTTGAGGACAGTCAAAAATGGGGTGTCTACAATCGTCCTGATTAAGATCTACTCTGCCAGGGAGACCAAGATCTACTTTTACTCTACCATGGTACCAAAATTTTTTTGAACAAATCTATGATTTTTTTTTGAAAAATCTTGATCTTTATATATATATATATATATATGGATTCAAATCAAATCTAATTTTGTTTTGTTTTTTTTTTAAACATGTCTAAATTTTCTGATTTTTTTTTTTTTGGGATTCTAATCTTCATTCTTCGATTCAAATCTTTATTCTCTGATTATTATTTTTTTTTGGCCGGGGAATTTCACAAATTTTTAGATTTGAATAGTGTTAGATCTGAAGAAGATGATCTTATTGTGATGTTATGTATCTCACAAATTGTGTTTAGATTTGGATCTGGGTTTTGTTTGAATAGGTTTTCATTCACTGATTTGGATTTGGATCTCACAATTGTTGAATAGGTCTTCATTTGGATCTGTGTTTTGAATTTGGATCTTCATTCTCTGATTTTTATTTTTATTTTTAGCCAGGGAATTTTCAGGGTCGAGGACGGTGATAGGTTCCCCGTCAGGGATCGTGGACGGGGACGGGGGAATTTGCACCATTGGGGATCAGGGACGGGGGATGTGATTGCCTCGGCCTGTTGCTGTAGACACCCTATTTTTTATCACCCTTAAGACTTGGGTGCCTCAGATTGATCTCTCGATGATGAAAGATATGTTGTACAAACGTTTGAATTCTTCAGCAAGAAAAGGTTCTAAATCCCAACCTTACACCCCATTTTGGACCAAAACTATTTTAGACCTTAAAACCCTTTCTTTCAAAATATTTTTGAAAATGTTTTTACGATGTTCTGAGGCTCGCATTTCGTTTAAAAGTTGCACTTTTCGATAAATTGAGCAAGGACAAAGTGGAAATAAATGGAAGAGAGGTGAACTCTTCGAAAAATATTTAAAAACATCTTCTTGATAGGTTTGGAGTTGAAAAAAATAGGAGGGGAGGGAAGAAAACTAGTTGGGGAAATTGTTGAGCATAAAATCAGTAAGAGAGAATTGAGCAGCATTCACTAAATCAGGCATATCTCTTTGTACACTTTGAGTTTAGTTGTGAGGCCATCACCATTGGAAATTGTACTTCTGGGGTTTCAATTTAGACTCAAGAATTTCCTAAAATCGAGTCCGGATGAGGGAGATATGACCGTTTAAAGTTAGGCATCAATCCGGTTAAGATAGAAATGAGAAACATTCACTAAAATAGGCATACGTCTTTGTACACTTAGAATTTAGATATAAGGCTACCATCATTGGAAAGTAGACTTCTGGGCCTTCAATTTAGACTCAAGAATAACCTAAAACCGAGTTTGGATGAAGGAGATATGCCCATTTAAAGTCGAGCTTAGAAGTAGATTTTCTGTGGCCGGCAGACCACTATTGGTGGCCGGCAATTCACACTTCTGGCCTGCCGGCAACTGGAGAAAAACACCGATATTTTTGGCTATCTGTCCCCCAAAAGCTCCAGCTATTCCAGGCATGATATTTTCAACCTGAGGGGTTGTTTTTCTATATATAGGGGACCTTCCTTCATGGTTTAGGGTTAAATTTTTTTCCAAAAGTTCCAATTCTTGAAATTCTCTCTCTATCTCTATCTTGCAACCTATACACCCTCTCTCTACACTTTCTAAACCAATATTGGAGCTCTTATTGTTAAGATTATTGAGTCCAAATTTCAGCCATTGAGAGTGAGAACTTGTTAGTTTGTGAACAAAAGTGTTATTCCTCTTCAAGAGGTATAATTTTGAGCATCTTTACACTACTTATTTTCTATCTTTTCTTGCTGATTTTGAACTATTTTTCAACTATTTTTATGGGTTGAAGCTTGTGGTTTAAGGCTATTAAAGGTAGAGAGGTTAATCACCCTTTTTTGAACCTTGTTCTCTAAGCCTTTACACTCGTGTTTCCCATCTCTTCATCAAATTTTTTTGAGCTTTTTACCAATGATTTTCAGAGGTTTTTAGAGGCTAAAAAAGTGGTTTTGAAGTCCCAAAAATGGAGGGGTTAGCCATCCCTCCTTTGGCTTGTTTACTAGCTTAAATTGCTCCATGGTTTAGCTTATTGTTTTAGCTACTTTTGTCTTCATTCCAGCACATTTTTGTACTGTTTTTGGACTATCTAAACTCTAAAATTTTGGGCTAAAACTTGTAGTTTAAGGCCAATAAGGATGGAGGGGTGGCTCACCATTCCTTTTACCTAGCTTCCAAGGCCTTTACTCTTGTGTTTCCCACCTTGTTATCATCTTTTTTTTGAGATTTTAAATACTAAATTTTAGAGTTATTTTAGTGGCTAAAAACACTTTTCGAAGTCCAAAATTAGAGGGGTTAGCCTTCCCTCCTTATATCTTGTTCACTAGCTTACATAGCTCTATGTTTTAGCTTATCATTCTAGCTATTTTTGTCTTAATTCCAACATGTTTTGAGACTTATTTAGCACTATTTTAGAACTGTTGTTAAGTGTTCATTGCATTTGAGCCTTCTATTGCATACTTGTAGTGTAATTGTCCTCATGAGTTTGGTGTTTTAGGCATTGGACACTACCTTATTTGAGTTGATTGCATTTATTTATGGCTTTCTATACTTGTGATCACTCTTAATCACCTTTACAATCTCCCTCCTTTCTTGACTTTTGTTTTGCTTTGAAAGTGGTTTCACACTACTTGTTTGTTTAAGGATGAGATTGAGGTGTCATACTTAATGGTTTAATCGCTTTGGAGGTTTATTACCAACAATATGATATCTCTTTCATGCCTAAAACAACACTTAGTTTGAGCCATTTTTCCATTAGAGGACTTAAATTCACCCTTTGGACTCAATTGACTAAAGAATGGATGGTAATCTAAAATGGAATAATAAAATTGAGGCTAAAAAATGATACACGATAATAACTTGTTTGGGTTCAATCGGACGTTAATTGAACACTTGAGTTTCGAGTCATTTCATACTCATTAGTGAAGAAAACGGTTCAAGATTTATTGTCAACCACTTCCCTCAATCTTTCATGATAGGGAGGTGGTTTTGAGAGTCTTGTTTTGTTGCATTTATTAAACTTGCACACTTTGGTTCATAAGCCATCATGCAATGAAATTGCATCCATTGATGATTTGTGAACCAAGCTTACTACTCCTTTGAGCTGTTCATGATAAGGAGGGGTAAATTTTGCAACCAAACCCTTGAGAATACACTGTCTCTGCTCTATTTGCTCTCTATTGCAGCGGGACAACCCAGTCAGCAGTGGATGGCAGGCCCTCTGCCAGCCACCAGTGCAAAATTTAGTAGTGTACTTCCCTAACAAAACATAGTTGGTCTGGAGGTGGAAATCAATGAAAGTGATCTACTGTGCAATAAAGGCATTTGGCAGCAGAAACAGGGGTTTTTCCGGGTGGAAAGTCCGCACATGCATGAGCATTCTCATTTCCCGAGGAAGTGTAATTAGAGTACTTAATTTAGTTACTTCATTTTCTAATTAATTAGTTGTAGCTAATTAATTTTGTAAAGTGTTGTAATTAATTAGTTAGAATAGCTAATTTATCTCGTGTTGTAATCATTTTAATTAGCTAGAATAGTTAATTAGTTTGGTTTGTAATAATTAGCTAAGTAGTTTAGCTATTTATTCATTTCATTGTTGTAATAGTTAATTAATTAGTTTAGCTTTAATTAGTTAGCTAGTTAGTTCATTCGGACCCTCTTGTGTGAAGGCGCAATGTTGTAATAATGTGTATATTTTCCAACCCCACATCTTTCTCCCTTTTATTTACTAGCTTATGATGGTTAGTTTAGGGACATCAAGTTTTATTTAGCATATCTCATGTTTGCATTCACTTGTATTACATGCACCGAGACTCGGTTCATCATTCTAACTTGCATTGTTGGTTTAAACATTCTTTAAATACGTGTTTAGACCGCATGCTATCAAATTGATTCATATGCCATATTAGTAGCCGAGCCTATTTAGATTGCATATCGCATGTGTTGCATTAGTCATATTCCATAATTAGGAATCATGCATTTTTCTAACTAGTTTCTCTTTTGGCTTGGAGTACTATGTGAGCCTTTACTCGCTTTAGCATATTGCATGAGTGTGATGTTGCCATGTTTAGCATGCTTGCCATGAGACTAATTACTTAAATGCTATAAACAGCTTGAATGCTTGTGGATGAAGTCTAATTGCTTGAATTGGAATAATTTGAATAATGTTCATATGCGATCACTTTTCAAGTGGTACATATTTGAAACTCTTTTCAAAACAAACATGAATCAAGTGTTCAAATTCTTGCAAGTTAGTCTATACTTGTGTGTGTGCACATCACATAGTAAATAATGTAAATAAGATTCATATCATGATTAATAGAGACTGATCTTTGATCGGGCGAGCGGGGGTGCTCAATTCATGACCTTTCCCTCTCGTACCCAAGTTCCCGAGCCGAGACAATCCTGGTGATGACGGACACGTGGCCTTTGGCACGAGTCATGGGTTTTCTAAATTTTTTCAAAAATATTTAGGTGGCGACTCTATATCTGGCAAAACAATATATTTTTGGCAATTTGATTCAAAATCGATTTTCCAAAAGATTTGCCGGATTGGGACTCTTTGGTATTTATCTATTTCACATTGCACTTGTGAGATCAGATTTAGAACCGCGGGAGTTCGATATTGTAGGGCTAGTTCGTCTTCCGAAAGGTGGCACGAAAAAGTCGAGCTACAGTTGCCATTCCTAGTCCACCGACCATCACAGTTTTACCTTTATGGTCTCTCAAAAAAAACCTCACATAGTTGAGGATAGGCTATTCCATATATGGTTGGCTAGACTATTAGTATCTATCCAATATGGGACTGGGTATCCCACATGTTGAAATCGAAATTGAATACACGTTGTATATGCATTCTGTATTTGGTTTTTTTTTTTAACATAAAACTTGATTTTTTTTTGCCTATTATCAATAATTTCTTAAATTTCATGCATTTTTTTAATATATATAATCTGAATGATTCCATGCATTTTATTTGTGATTTCATGTTGCCTGATCGTTTTCTCAAATTCTTATAAACAAAACACTTGAACTCACATGTTTTTCTCTCTAAATCCTTGTTGCAGGTTAAGAGAGAAGACCATTATTGCTACTGTAACTTGTGATAATGTTGGAATAATGAAGTGGGGGTTAAGGTAGACATTGACAAAGTTTGGGCTAATATTTGATAATATTGTTGTATAAGTAGATTGAATGGCTGTGATGTGGTACTATTCGTGATGTTGGCTTGGCTGTGTACTCGGTTCTACTATGTTTTATGTTTATTTTATTGATTTTTTTCTTTTTATCATTAGATATAGAGAGAGTGGATTCATTCATATGTTAGACCACGTACAAAGAAAAGCATGCCTGAGTGTTATTATTTAAATTAATATTACTCACTACTTATGATCTACTCTCCAACTATTTATATCACTTAAATATTTTATCAAAAATCTTTACTTTCTACGGATCTTTATGTGTCATGTAATTCTAATGTTATTTCAAATATGATGAATTATACATATATATACACTAGCGGCCGGGCACATGCCTTGTGCAAATTCGAAAAAAGTATTTGGTTTTTTATAAAAATAATTATACATCACAAACTCATTTAAAAAACAGATAGAGAACACTTAGAATTTTGATATAAACAAAGAAAAATAATAATTCGTGAAAAATTAGTACTCTTTTTAAAGCTACAAACCCAAAATTCTTAGAATACTTACAGTCAAAGAGATTTAATATACATCAAGAAAAATAAACAATTACATTAAAATATTTTTGATATAAACAAAGTAAAATAATAGTCAAATTTTCCCCCAAAGAACTCGACAACATAATGAAACTGTTAGTATATTATTATATGTTAGTGCATATATATATTAGCTGTAAAAGTCTCCTTAGTGTATGCTTTCCCCTTTCGGTGACCACTTTCCCTTTAGGCCATGATGTTGTTTTGTATAGTGTGTATACCACTTAGGCCATTTTCTCCTATATAAAGGAGACCGTGTATAACATTCAAATCAATCAATAATACATAAATTTTTACATGGTATCAGAGCTATAGGTTAAGCTCTTGGTGCTCTTCGCCTTCTGGCGGGCGGCAACCTTGCCTTAACCGCCCGCCGGACCTCAACCAATTGAAACCTTCAACACATACCTCCTCTCCTTTCACCTTGGTCTCACCTTTCCGATGCTCTAGTCTATACCATTGAGGTGCCAAAGGGCTATCTGGTGGAACCCTTGTAGGCACTTCATTCATGTCGAAAGTCACTTTCGCTATAATA
This sequence comes from Camellia sinensis, assembly GCF_004153795.1. NCBI lineage: Eukaryota > Viridiplantae > Streptophyta > Magnoliopsida > Ericales > Theaceae > Camellia > Camellia sinensis. The sequence goes on from NW_021026159.1 coordinate 956,882, forward strand.
TCATCACCACCTCCATCGGCGTCGTCCAAGTCGGCAACAGCAGCTTCGAAAGCATCCTCTTCACAATCATCCCTCTCTACTACCCTTTACTGGGTACACTCTCAAGAACATTTCACAACCAACTTCTCCATATGACCCTATTGTTGATGATTCAAATTCAATAAAAACAGTCACAGATGAAAAGTGTGACATCTTCAGTGGTGAATAGGTTTCAAACCCAGATGCACCATCCTACACAAACACAACATGTTGGGCAATCCATGAGCACCAAAATTGCATGAAGTATGGGAGCCAGACAATGGGTTCATGAAATGGAAGTGGAAACCAGATGGGTGTGATCTTCCCGTTTTCAACTCACTTCAGTTCTTGGACATTGTTAGAGAGATGACTCTGCAGAGCGCTGCAAAGAGGCCGAGGACGATCATATACGGGTGTAGGATCAAGGGACCTTAGACATTATAAAATAATATTGTGGATCTCTTCTATCACAAAAAATGGGAGAGGGACCTTAGACTAATTTTTCCTAAATGTAATATAATATAATATATAATATATTAGAGTGTGAGCGGTTGCTTAAAATATAAATTTTAATTTTAAATTCATACCATATTTTTTATGTTATTTTAGTGATGAAAATATTCTTTAATAAGTTAAGTGAATAGTCTTACGTTCACGTCTTGTGTCTCTCTTTCTTTTAATTATTATTATTTATTTATTTTTGATAAATAAATTGACACTTGGCGTAAAAAGAAAAAGTCACTTAGTAAAAGAAAAGAAAAAAATTCATGAATATCAAGTGAGATGTTGATTTTTATAATAGTATATAAATACATATAGATAATACAAAAATGCTAGAGATTTTAAAAATTTTATCAAAAATCCTATCGAATGTCTCACATGGATGTGAAACCCACATGAGACCCACATTGTGTGAGTTCCACACCCATGTGAGACATTTGATAAAAAATTTGGTAGAATTTTTGGGGTCTCTAGTATTAGTCCAGATAATATTTGTTATGTGAACATAAGTATGAGGTAATAAAAGGTAGAAATAGATAAATATCATTTCGGTTCCCTATATACTCCTTGTTCAGAGAGCCCTATTGGGTAACCCAATTACTAGGAATGGCAACGGGACGGGGCGGGGCGGGGCCAGGGATCACACTGTCCGTCCCCGGCCTCGATTCCCGAAGGGAAACCTATCACCGTTCCCGTCTCCGCTCCCTAACGGGGATTAGGTTTCCCTAATCCCGAAATTCCTCGGATGAAAAAAAAAAAACCCAAATAGAAAGGGAGAGAGATCAACAACAACATCAACATCACAGAGAGAGAGAGAGAGAGAGAGATCTATCACAGTTCCCGTCTCCGCTCCCTAACGGGGATTGGGTTTCCCTGATCCCAAAATTCCTCGGACGAAAAAAAAAAACCCAAATAGAAAGGGAGAGAGATCAACAACAACATCATCAACAACATCATCAACATCACAAAGAGAGAGAGAGAGAGAGATCTACTCAGATCTGCCATGGCGGAGGGAACCGACGCTAGAGGAGGAGGAGGTAGCACTTAGCAACGATGTTCGGCGCTCTCTCCTCTCTCTCTCTCTCTCTTTGCTCGGAGGAGGAGAAAATGGCGCTTGTCGTCAGAGGTGGTGCCGATTTGGTAAGAGACGATGAGGACAAGAAAGAGATCAGAAACGGTGAGGAAGAGAGAGAGATGTGAGGAAGAGAGAAAGAGAGTAAAGGGAATAGAGAGAGAGAGAGAGAGAGTAGATATGAAATGCAAACAAAAAGATGAAATGAGAGAGAGAGAGAGAGAGAAACGAAACATTTAATAAAAAAGTATATTATATATTATATATATACATATATATCACTTCGGGGGACAAATGGGGCGGGGTCGGGCCAGGGCCGAGGCTTGGGCACTTATTATCGTCCCCAGCTTGAAATTGATCAGGGATTGATTTTTGAATACCATCCCCGTCCCGTTGGGGGTATTTTTCGAGGAAAACCCGTTCAAATCGGGTTCGGGGGATCAGGTCCCTGTTGGGTCGGTTTCAAATTTCCATCCCTACCAATTACCCAGACAGAGCAGGGCAATAAAATGTGGGAAAAATGCTTTTCAACTCTAATTTTTGAGCTTTAAAGCTAGTTTTAATAAGTTGGCAGCAGACCACACCTACTTTGATGCGATGTTTTGATCTTGATTTATGTAGTTGTTTTTTTTTTCTCCTTAATATATCATTAATGCTCCATTAAAATACTAAAATTAGTGCTTTAAATCATTACTGAAAATGTGGTATACCCTAGTTGAATGGTCTGAATTAAGTAGCAAGTCCAAGCCTAGGCCCCACTCTGACATGGATTGATTGTAGGGCTGGCCTGTCAGGCTCATTTATATAATAAAAGCCAAACACCTTTTTTTTCAAAGGAAATTAATTGAAAAATCTTATTAGGAAGATGTGTGTACCAATAACTCTAATTTACTTTTAATTGCTATCACAAAATTTTATTTTTTATTTTTTAGCATCGTTTTATTAAAAAAGTGTTACTAATTGTTAGTTTTAGAGAAAGTTGAAAAAATTATCATAGAAATCGTCACTAATTGTCATTTTTTAGCAACAGATTTAGAAAAGGTCAAAAAAAAAAAAAAAAAAAAAAAAAGAAGTCACTAACACTTGTGAAACTTTTTTATCTATACAAACATGTACACAAGTCCTTGTAACAAGACTTGTGAGTAATTACCTCTCTTTTTTTTAAGCAAACCAACACAATTACCATACCCATCTCTTCTTTTTGCTTGAATTAGAATTTGTGTTCGGGCGGGTTAAGTCTTTGCCCAAGTCTAATTCAAGTTTTGGTGAGAGTTGTCTAACTCTCCCAAGACAATATAATAAGGGCAAATTATATCTGTAGACTTTATATTTTATCCTTTGTGTGGTTTCGGTCCTTACATTTTTAATTGGCTCAATTTTAATCTTAATTTTAATTTTTTTTAATTTGGTACAATTAATAATGTTTTTTAAAGAAAATTATCACTAGATTAGCTGAGATAAACTAACTGAATTGAGCAAGTTTCTAATTTTACACTTGAAAAACATGGCATGTTGTTGGCTACACATTTTGTGCTAGCCAGTGACAATGCGACGCGTGGCAAAGTAAGGGTAATATGGGGAGACCAGGTAGGTCTTCGATCCTGATCGTACACGTGGCAGTCACTATTGGTTGTTATAAGATCTAAGTAGTAGCGGATCAACAAAGAGACATACGGCGACGTGGCTTCAACGGTTGCTCACATTCAAATTCAAATATAGGGGGGAAGCTTAACTGCAAGTGAAGGCGTAGTGGAATTACTTATAAGGTAGCATGATCAGCGATTATAGAGGAGCAGTTCGACGGTTTGAAGTACAATTCGACGGTTATCTTCGGAAAGTATAAATAGTAGGAAGGACTTCAGAGAAAGGGACGAAGAAAGATCTGAAGAATTACTTTACATATTCCAGTTTTATTTCCTGTCCTTTATATTTCTGTACTTTAAGTTCCTACGCTGCACTTCATTTGTAGGAGTAGTTTTCGAGTATATTGCTGCTGTAATTCTCTACGGAACTAAGATCATTGTAAGTTTCTCATACTAATGAAATACTTCAAGTTTATTTAACTGTTCTTATGCTCAAGTTCTCTGAAGTCAAATTACTAGTAAGCCACTAGTAAAAGTCCTCTTTATTGAGGCTAAAAGAACCATAACACAATCGTCACAATCGTCTGAATAATTGATTGGCAATTACAATTCTGTAAGGACTGATTGATCCTTGCTGGCACGCTCATAATTATAAAAGTAACCTTCAAAAGCCAAAAAGCCAACATATATTTTTGGCACGCCCGGTGGGACCTCTAAAAAATGGTTAGACGTAGGAGACAAGGAGAGAACGAACGATTGGAAGAGGGCGTGGAAGGAGAAGTGGAGACATCCAATCCAGAGGATAATATGATAACACATCCTGTAGAGACTCCTATTTTATCAGAACTCATGGTCGAACAGACCAATACTTTAGAGCAAATACCATTTGTTCGTAATAGTGGATGGGACCAAGGAATTGGACCATCCAGTGGCCCATCTACCCAGCCAGTCAACCCGTGGGGCGGCTTAGTAAATGCTATGGGACAGCAATTAATAAACACAATGGAAAGGTGGGCAGTATCCTTTTTGGATCAAATGAATAACCACCAACCAACAAATGTAAGACACATGGAGGAAGTAAATGTCCCTCAACAAAGATTGGCTAGACAGCCTATGCAAGCTAATGGACATTCCAATGGTCAAACCAGTAATCAGACTCATGAAAGATTACCACCTCAGTCTTGGTACAAACCCATTTCGAGGACTGCGGCAGGCCAGAATGCCTCAATATTTAACGGTGAAGCCATGCAAATTGGTGGATCTGGCCCGGTACAAGAAGATGGCGTAAGAATGGTTCCCAATCCAACATTCGAAACCCTACCTGGCACTAGGGGGTACAATAATCCCTTATTCGAATTTATACACGGGGGGTTGGAAGGTTTCCCTACAAGTGGAAGGGATACAATACCTGTTCCAGCACCTTTCGTGGGTCCTTTCGTAGGACAGGCTCAAAGAGGTTACTTACACCCCCAACAGCAGCCTGTACCACAGGGACAGCCAGTCCCGAATGTACCACCTTATGGACCAAGGGAACCACAAGCACAAGTTTGTCCGCCAAATCCTGTGTTTGTTCCCCCAGTAGTGGTTTAGCAGGCACAAAACATGGTCCCTAGGGACCAAATTACTGAGATAGTTAGGGAGTTGTGTGGGCCAATGGCTCGGGGGGTCCAAACTCCTGTGTATAGAAAACCATACCCAGAATGGGTCGATAGGGTACATGAATATCCAAGAGGTTTCAGGGTACCAGATTTTGTCCTCTTTCATGGGAACGGAAACCAATCAACAGTAGAGCATATTGCTAGGTTTGCTGCTCAATGTGGTGAATTCACCAATCATGACTACATGAAATTGAGACTATTCCCGAATTCTTTAACTGGGAGGGCGTTTGTGTGGTACGTTAATCTTCCACCTGGCTCCATCCAGACTTGGCAACAAATGGAAGAGGCATTTCATGCCCAATTCTTCCAATCTGAGCCAGAAGTTTCCATGGTAGACTTGGCAAGATTGAGTCAAAGGCCTGAAGAGAAGGCTACTCAGTTTATTTCTAGATTTAAGAGGGCTCGAAATAAATGTAGAGTAATCTTGCCAGAAACGGAATTCGTAAGATTGGCTCAAAATGGCCTAGAGTTCAGGCTTCGAAAGAAGTTTGATTCAACAGAGTTTAGAGATTTAGTGGAACTGACTTATAAAGTATCTAGATATGAAGCGTTACTAGAAGAGGAACATGATCGAAATAATGCATCATATAGGACATACTATAAAGATCCTAATTATGAGATTGATGCAGCAGAGATTGTGGAAAAAGAGCCTATGATCTGTGAAGCATTAGTTCATAAAGATACGACAATTGACCAGCAGTTTAAAAAGAAAGATCTCCACAGGAAATATTCTTTCGATTTAACTAAGGCAGATGACATTTTTGATCATTTGCTTGCGGCCAACTTCCTTAAGTTACCAAAAGGTGTTAAAATTCCATCTCTTGATGAACTTAAAGGAAAAATATATTGTAAATGGCATAATTCTTGGTCTCACTCAACTAAAAACTGTGTTGTTTTTCGAGACAGGATCCAAGAACAAATTCGGAAAGGGAGTTTGAAGTTCCCAGCCAAAGCAGAAAAAGCCATGGGGATCGATAGCAATCCATTTCCAGAAATTGGAGAAGTGGCAGCCAATGTCATTATGTCAGACTTTCAGAACCTGTCTTTGAAAGAATTGAAGGAAGTCAATGTACAGATGCATGTGGCCAACCAGACAGCAACCAAAAAAGACCTTAGAAGTCCACCAGCTATGGGACGAGATTTCTCACATCAGAGGGAAGACTCTGATGAAGAAGCACTGGATGATGACTCCCTAGAGGCAGCCGTAATGCAACGAATGTGTCCCAGGTGCAGACTGAGTTATAAGTGGTTGAAAGGCCTTCCAGTCGATGGGAAGCAGTATTACAGGGATGTGCAGAGGCGTCCCAAACCAACCAATGCTTATAATAAAAGGCCGTATCCGGCTAATGTTAGGCGGCAGCCATTGGTGGTTGAGCCTGCAGTTGATAGAATGCATGCTAAAGGCAAGAGGCCCTTATATGAGTCCAGATCACCTAACTATTACAGGTTGGACAGAAGACTGGAGAAGAGTTCAGGTTTTGGGATCAAAGCCAGGAATTGGCCCCTTGGGCCAGCTTCACGAAGGACGGAAAATGATCACCACACTACTAAAGAAACGGTCTTTTGAGTCGGTATTTTGAGTCGGCAAATTTTACCGTCGCAAAAGTTAGTCTTTTTGAGACGGCACAGAGTTACCGACGCAAATACCAACACTTTAGTGTCGGCACCGTTGGCCGACACAAAAAAATAAATATTTGATAGTATTACTTGAGTCGGTTGAATTTACCGACGCAAAAGATAGACCTTTTGCGTCGGCATAGCTCTTTTGTGTCGGCAAATTTGTGCCGACGCAAAAAATTAGACCTTTTTGTGTTAGCAACTGATGCCGTAGCAAAATAAAATAAAATTTATAGCCAAGATATATATATTTACTTGATTATATTTAATAAATATATTTATTTATACATATACTTTTATATTAATATTGAGTGTATATACTATAAATAATATATATCTCATTTAAAATTTGAAAGAGGTATAGTGGTGAAGTGGACTTGGTGTGGTGACTTCGGGTCAAATCTTCCAAATGGAGTGGGTTCGAAACTTGGGAGCCTCAATGAGAAAATTATGAGTTAAATTTTTTAAAACATTTAACCACTTTTTGAGTCGGCAATCTACCGTTTCAAAAATTAAAACTTTTTGCATTGGCAGATTGCCGACTCAAAAACCTTTTGCGACCCCACCATTTTCGTCCCTTGAGTTGCCGTCGAAACGCCGTCGCAAAAGGTTTTTGCGTCGGCAAATATGCTATTTGTGACGGCACGCTGCCGACTCAAAAACCCTGTTTTCTAGTAGTGCCATCATCAAGAACCTGAATCAGGCTCAAAGCTTGGAGACAGGGCCAAACAATTGTCTTCACAGCCAGCCTCGAAGGTGACCTCGAAAGAAGAAAGAGGCAGTTCAACGTCTGGGTCAGTAAGTTTGTGGGTACCTGGAGTCCCAGATTGGTTTGTGATGCAAAGCAAACCTAGAGAAATGCCTACCCAAAGGAATTTTGGAAATCAAAGTAGGATGGTTAAGCCTCCTTTGGTGGCCCCCAACAACTGGGTATTGCTAAAACACCCAAGAACGAGGGAACCAGATATGGTCCCTGTTATTTCCAGATCACAAAGGAGGAAAATTCAGCGTAGGTACACCCAATACCAGAAAGACCTGAAAGAAAGTGGAGAGAGTTCTTCGATGATCCAGACTGGAGAAAAGAAGAATCGAAAGTCAGACCATAATTCAAAGCCAGTTACACAAAACGAGGTGGATCGCAGCAGAGAACAGCTGGCCAAGGTTCATTCTGAACTAAAAGTCAGAGAGAAGGAAAGTCTAGCAGGGTTGGAGAAAGCTCTGATGGAGAGTGGTAGCGAAACGGAAGATGACATTGGCGTAAGCCAGAAGAAAGAAATGGTGGAAGAAGAAATGTTCAAAGCTTTCATGGCCGAGCAAACATTTCTGGTTAGAAAACCAGCCGAGGAAAATCATTCGAAGGGACCCGTTAGCAATGAAATACCAGAATGCAGCATGCAGGATGTTTCTGAGGTAATTGACCAAGGTGACCAAGAGGGAAAACAGGTACAGCCAGCCATCCAGTTTGGCTCGTTTCCCCCGGTATCAGTGAACATGGTACACATACTACCACAAGAATTCCAAGCTGGAGATGAGAATCAAGAGGGACAGGAAGCTGATCCAATTCCAATCTCTAGTGAAGATTCACAAGCGAGTATGGTACAAGACAATTTCGGAATGGTTACCCCAATGGAAGCTGAATATGAGAGCGAAGAAGTGGTAAGCATTAACCTCTCGTATCCATTCGAATATCCCTCGAATTCCATGACGCAGCATGTTAAGCCTTTGTACATTAAGGCCTTCTTCGATGGGGTTCAGTTAAACCGAGTCTTGGTGGATAATGGAGCGGCGGTGAACTTATTACCGAAATCCTCCTTGAAGAAATTAGGAAAGAGGAATCCCAGGTTGATCCCAACCAGTACAACCATCGCTGGTTTTGCTGGAGACAAGCAGATGGCCCA
>NW_021026160.1:31888-68868 GCF_004153795.1 Camellia sinensis
CTTTCGGGGATAGTTTTCAGTGAGCAATGAACTAGCGTCCTTGTCCAATTTGGCGGCTTTGGATATTGTTCTATTAAATATGGACTTCTGGCCGAGAGGTATTGAGAAGGTGAAAAAGTTCAATATAGTTGTTGGCGATTACTTTGGTGGCATCCCTGACCCTCGTTATTCGTTATCAAATAAGTTGGATCTCCAAGGTCAAAACTTGAGTGACATTGAAACGAGGTTTGATTTGCTGTTGAAGAGAACTGAAATTCTTATTTTAACCGCAACTGCAGTAAGTTTGAAAATTCTCTGTGATTTGGTCGACGAAGATGGTTTTGAATGCTTAATGAAATTGACACTAGACTACTTGACTGAATTGGAATACCTCATCAATACAACAGATGGGGTTCCCCAGAGTGCTTTTCCTGTGAGTGTCTGTATCTTCGTAATCTATATAATTTCAAAGGGATTACTAGCCATGAATGTCATGAATACCGACTACCGAACACGGCTTTCCGTGCATTGAAAGAGTTGGTACTATATTTCTTGCCTGAATTGACAAATATGTGGAAGGGTCCCACCCAACTTGTATGGCTCGGCAACCTGACGTCTGTAGATGTGTTCTGGTGTCATAAACTACAAACTACGTTCTCACTTTCCATAGCTAGAGATCTAAGGAAACTGCAGGACGTTCGGATAACTCACTGTGGCATGATGAAAGCAATTGTTTCAAGTGAAAAATGATTTATATTTACGAAAATTATAAAAATTATATAATTAATTATTATAAATTATTATTATATATAAAAATTATATTATTTCAATGCTTGAGTGTTGTGGGTGTGGCCATTGGTGTGTGTGTCATTGTGTGGGTTGGCTTTGGTTGGTAGTAGAAACGTAAAAAATAGAGTGAATAAAAAAAAAAAAAAAAAAAAATTTGACTTCTTTATGAGTTAAATTTTTTTAACTTTCTAGTATTTTTTTAACTTTTCCACTGAAATCAACACTTCCAAGCGTGGCTTTCTATTAGGGGGTTCAATTGATACATTTTTGTAATTAAGGAGTTTATTTGTACATTTTCATAGTTTACATATAGCATTATTGTATATATAGATATTTTCCCTTATCTTATAAATAATTTATTTATTTATTTAATTTTATTTTTTTAACAACTCTTATCCTACTAAAAAAAAAAACTCTTTATCATCTTGATGCCCTCTTTTAATACATTTTAATAAATTTTCGTATTTTATTGTATTCAATAATTTTTTAAAGATTTTTGTATAAATTTTATACTTTCTAATATATCAAGATTAAATGGATCTAAAAAGTTTTAAAAAATTGATTAAAATATTTTTAAAAATTACTAAAAATATAAAAATACAAATTTAAAACTCAAAAAATTATTTTTAAAAATTCCAAATAGTAACTAGTTCATCTCCCCTTATTGTACTTTGCGCCTCTTAAATATTTTTAAAAATTCCAAAAATAAAAAATTACATTTTATCTTTGGTGACTAAAAATTTAGTCGCTAAAAATCTATTTTCAGCGACTAAACAAATTTGTCGCCAAATAATTAGTTTTGACTAAAATTATTTAGTCACCGATTAAAAAATAAAAAATTAATTTTTATCTTTTTAGTTGCAAAAATCTATTTTTAGTGACTAAATAAAATTTTAGTCGCCAAATAGTTAGTTTTGACTATTAAAATTATTTAGTCGCCGATGAAAAATAAAAAATTAATTTTTATCTTTGGCCATTAAAAATTTAGTCGCCAAAAATCTATGTTCAGCGACTAAAATTTAGTTGGCAAATGTGTTCAAAATTTTAGTGGGAAATTTAGGCTGTGTTTGGAAGGGTTTTCAAACTATAATTCTACCCACACATTCTAATACCATGTTTGGATAAGGTTTTCAAATTATATTTCCACAACAAACAGAAAATTCTGCAGAAAACTGTGTTAGGCGGGATTTTCAATTTTTTTTTTAAATTTGGCTTAACCGGTCGTCCGGTCAACCGGAACATGGCAAATTTATTTATTTATTTATTTATTTATTGCAATTGGCACTTTTTTTTTATTATTATTTTTTATATGTTTAATAAAACAATGTTTTTGGATTTTTTTAAAAAAATTTATAAGCTTTTAATAGATTTTTGAGTTATGTGTTTGGTTATGAGTTGTAAGTTTTTGTATTAGATATCATATGCCACACCAAAAATTTCAACTCAATTTAATACTATTTTCAAAACTCATTCACCAAATAAATTTTTAACACTTAAATCATAATTTCAAAACTCACAAACTTAAAATACAACTCTATTCTCAAATCATATTTAAAAAACTCTACCAAATCATATTCTCAAATCACACGGTTCTCTCTCTCTCTCTCTCTCTCTCTCTCTCTCACACACACACACACACACAGAGAATCAGTCACCCCGCCCCTCATCTCAGCATCGCACACGACCAGAGTGTCCGTCAATCTTCCACCGTCGAAGATAGCCACCGCAGCTCACCATTGCCTCGCCTTCCATCGACATTCAGGTTATTCTGTCCTTTTCCGATTGAAGTTTTTGACTGATTTCGATACATGTAGATTTAGTTATGTATATATATATATCGTAATCTTCGTTCAATTTTCTGTAGATTTCTTCGACATTGTGCTTGCTTTCTTTACCGATTAAAGTTTTGACTGATTTCGATTCATATAGTTATGTATCTATCGTATTTAAGTTTTGATTTTGACCGATCCATCCACAAAATTGTATTGTCCATCCAACCCGTCAATATATCTGAACATCACGAAGGTACTCTCTCTCTCTCTCTCTCCCCTAGATAATTCCTCCTTAGAGTTGCAGATCTTGATTCGCCATTGAAGAACTCTCTCTCGGATGCCCCTCTCTCTTTGTTTCTTCTCTTCCTTCTTTTCTTCTTATTTTACGATCTTAATCTGCTCCTAGGGTTTGGATTAAGGCCATAGAGTTTGGATCGATGGATTCGTTATACATCCCCTGCGTTGAGCATGCGAAGCAATGGCTTTCCAATTCCAATCATCCAATCATCCAATCGATTCCGATCCGAATGTTACTTGTATGCATACTTCATCACAAGTTTTTGATTTTGTGGATTTTATTTATTTATTTATTTCAGTGTGTTTTGGTGAATTTGATTCGTAGATGTGGAAATTATGCCTCTTTTCAGATGCTCGTGCACGGCTCCATGGTGCCGGTCCAAGTGGAAGGTTCGGATGAGCAATACCAGCAGGTAGAAATTGATTTCCTCCGAAAGAATTTGATTTTTTCCCTCTTCTATTTGATAATATCATGATCAGACATGCTCCATTAAATCACATATGAATTACATATCTGATAATGATATTATGGTCTTTGCTAAGTTTGCATCGGTTTGTTTTGGTGATTTTTATTTATCTACAACTCCCACTATAGTGATAAACAAAGTTATACAGTAAGTCTATGGTTTTGAGGCCTTTAAGAGTTGAGATCAATATAATGTATCAAGTGTTGTTGGTTGTCTACTATTAACAGAAGAAAACTATGTTGTCTTGAAGTCAGAGAATTTAGTGCAAGCAGAAATATTCAGTTAACCTGGTTTTCATTTTTTAATATTACTTGCTGCTGTACCAAGGTTATTCTGTTTTGCTAAAGAATAATGTGATTATGGGACTTTGAATTATTGCACCATGTTATAATCTTTTAATCCAGTTCTTCACAAAAAAGATAAAAACCAATTCAAATTCAATCCTTTGCCTGCCAAAAGTCGATCACAACTTTGTTTTGAGAAATTACACTGGTTGCACTCTATTTCTGCAATGTCCTTGTGCTCCTCTTGAGTTGTTTTGATGAACTCATTAATTTAAAATGAAATTGTTGGTAAATTGGGGAGTTGTGTGAAACTATTAAATTAAGGATTGCAATGTGGATCAAAGTATCTTGCCCCTCCTTGGAATTTTCAATTAATGATATTATTTTCAACTTGCAAAAAGTCAAAGTTTGCATTAGGGGGATTGGTTAGCAGGCCTGGGGTAAAGTATTTAGGCTGGTGATTTTGCTTTAGATTTGTGCTGACATTACTTGTTTTTGCTATACAACCTTTTATACCATTTCCTAATTCCATGTTTCCATACCCATTTAGGCTTTAGTTATTTTAAACTTTGTGTCAATCACTTCTACATCTATATAGTCTCATATTAAATAATCTGAATTTTTTTGTACGGTTGGATTGTTTGTCTTAATTTTTGTTGAATTTGGATTGAAGGTTTACTTTAAGGATTAAACTAGGATTAGTAAGGGACCTATTTATACATCTTGTGAGATTATTTTAAAGGGAAAAAACTCTACTTTAACTTGTTGGATTCATAAAAGTGAAGTTATTCATTATCTTCATTATGAATATGCCAAGGCTCCTCTATTTGCTGTTGGAACTAGTATTGGTGCTAACATTCTGGTATGTTGTGATTGCTGGATCTATTTCATACCTCATAAATTTAAGTTTGACTTCAAATGTTTCAAATTATTCTCTTAAATTGTTTCATTAGTTTTTCTTTTCTGTATTCTACAGGAATACCGGGTAAAGATCACAATTATTATTCAATGCATGTTATGAGAAAGTTGTGTATCATGCGTGTTACTTGTCGAGATGATTCAAATTATGTCTTTTCTTTTTTATATTAAAATATTCACACACACACACGCGCACACACATATATATGTATCTGTTTTATGCTTTGTTTCCATGCTTGGCATTTAGCCATGATGTTAATAAGTTTGGGATTTATGCCCATGAAGCATTGAAATCTTTTTGACTGCTTTATGTTGTACTTGTTTTGAAGTCATTATTGAGTAGATTCCTGCAAAGTGGAAGGTTGGTCCAAGACAAGAGACCCTCCTCTTCTGTGGCAGCAAGTGAATTGGGTTTTTAAAGGCAAAGACACACACAGTGGTTTAAGGTATTTGGTTTTAATGCTATATCTACAATAAGAGTGGCTTCTTTCTTTTTATTTCTCAGAAATATGTTTCCTGCACTAACTACCATGCAAGGTTGCTTTTACTACCTGCCTTATTTGGGTGTGTATGTGTCTCTGTGTGGTGGTCTGTTTCCCTATAGCTAATGCTTGTTATTTTGGTTGTTGTGGAAGAGAAAATCATGTTAAAGTAGACCCAAACAATTTCACCAAGTTTTCTAGCAATTTTTTAGGTTACAAATTTGATTCTAGTGAATTACATGCTTCATGAATTCATTGTTCAGAATTGTGGTGTCGACATATTGTAACATAGTATCTCTGTGAGAGTAGCCATTTTGTACAAATAATGCCAAAGGTTGGGTTTGTACTCAATCTACCTCTCTACCCACATCCAATGGGGACTAAACTAGGCATACTCTTTTTTATTTTTATTTTTGTAGTATTAAATGGTAGTTTCTCACCTTTGTCCTCTACGTGGTTTTACGACTCCCAACTCTGTTGCAGGGTTCAAATGGTAATTGTCCTATTTGGTAAGAATAATTTTATTTATATGATACTAAAAGTTCTACAAAAATACTTCACATATTGACATTATTGTTTTGGAGAACTTGGAATTGTTTTGACATTATACAAATAAGAGGAGAAAAGAAATAACACATTAATTCATTAACTAATTAATTAATTATGTAAAAAAAGACGGAATGGCTGTCACAGACAGCTTCCCCATGACAAATACGACCTGTGACAATAGACGGAATGTAATTCGGACCCGTAGATTAGGAGTCGAAAATGCCTTGAACTTAATCGAAAAATGGCGTTCCGGAGGCGAAAATTCAAAACAGCCCCTGAACCATCGTGTGGCTGTCACGGACAGCTTCCCCATGACAAATACGATCTGTGACAAAAGACGAAATGTAAATAGCACGTGTAGGTTGGGAGTTAGAGCCGAAAATGCCTTAAACTTAGTCAAAAAATGGAGTTCCGGGGGCAAAAATTCAAAGCAGCCCCGAACCACCATGTGGCTGTCATGGACAGCTTCCCCATAACAAATACGGCCTGTGACAACAGACAAAATGTAAATAGCACGCGTAGGTTGGGAGTTAGAGCCCAAAACGACTTAAACTTAGTCGAAAATGGTGTTCCGGAGGCGAAAATTCAAAACAGCCCCCCTGAACCACTGTGTGGCTGTCACAGACAGCTTCCCCATGACAAATCCGACCTGTGACAAAAGACGGAATGTAAATAGCACATGTAGGTTGGGAGTTAGAGCCGAAAACGCCTTAAACTTAGTCGAAAAATAGTGTTCCAGGGGCGAAAATTCAAAACAGCCCCCAAACTACCATGTGGCTGTCACAAACAACTTCCCCATGACAAATACGACATATGACAACAAACGAAATGTAAATAGCACGCATAGGTTAGGAGTTAGAGCCAAAAACGCCTTAAACTTAGTCAAAAAATAGCGTTCCGGGTGCAAAAATTCAAAACAGCCCCGGAACCACCGTGTGGCTGTCACAGACAGCTTCCCTATGACAAATACGACTTGTGACAACAGACAGGATGTAAATAGCACGCTTAGGTTAGGAGTTAAAGCTGAAAACGCTTTAAACTTAGTCAAACAAATGGCATTCCGGGGGCGAAAATTCAAAACAGCCCCCGAACCACCGTGTGGCTGTCACAGACAGCTTCCCCTTGACAAATACGACCTGTGACAATAGACGGAATGTAAATAGCACGCTTAGGTTAGGAGTTAGAGCCAAAAACGCTTTAAACTTAGTCGAAAAATGGTGTTCTGCGGCCAAAAATTCAAAACAGTCCCCGAACCACCGTGTGGCTGTTAGGGACAGCTTCTCTATGACAAATATGACTTGTGACAGTAGACGGAATGTAATTCGGACCCGTAGATTAGGAGTTAGAGTCGAAAACGCCTTAAACTTAGTCGAAAAATGGCGTTCCGGGGACGAAAATCTAAAACAGCCCCCGAGCTATCATGTGGTTGTCACGAACAGGTGACAAATATGAAATTTCAGCTATAATAAAGCAAATACAAAAAGTAGAGATGGTGTATATCTCCTTAATAGAACAATTGGATAATAAAAAAATTGGAAAAAGAAAATCTTGGGAACATTACTTCTCTTTTTTTTTTCATGGGCACATTAGGACTTAAAAACTTGTTTATTTTGAGGGGCAAATTACCTACACCCCCCTTGAAGTTTAGCTAAATTACATATTCCCCTTTGAGGTTTCAAAAATTACATCCTGCCCCACCGCTAGGTTGGCACCAATGGGGCTCTCTGATAAAAAGACTACCAATGTGACTCCCTTGCTAACATGGGCTTCTCCCAAAATTTCACCTTGGACATCCATAGGACTCCTTCCAATGGATTTCTTATAACATTCTTGCTGAGATATTGGAAATTGCTTCCCCTAAAAGCATTGACTCCATATGAGCCTGATCACCATTGTTTCTGTTTTTGTTTAGTTTCTAATTACTTAAAAAATAAAATGATTTTGTAATTGATTCTATGAAAATAATAACTTTCAAGTTCTATATTATTTTTTTTAATTTTTTTTTATATAATTGTAAATGCGAATGTGATTCAATAAAATGTTAATGGATATTATTTTTTTGTTACAGATTGATGATGTTGGCATGGATACAGTGATGTTTTTGGGACAGATTGATGATGTTTGCATCAGCACAATTTACATTATATTTTTGTTTATGGAAAACATGTACACCTGATATGTTTTGTTATTAAGATTTTGTTTAATTTGGATTTTAATTGTTGGTTTGGATAGTATATATATTTGTTGGATTATACTATGTTTATGGATTCTTATTTTCTTTGATATGTACAATTAATAGTTAAGCTTTGTATATTGTTGGATATTGAATGCTACAGGTTGTGGAGAAATATTTTTATTAAATGGTTGAGAATCGAATGAATGAATGAATAATTTTGTATATGCGCAAGTTACAGGTGACGCAAAAAATATTACAGAACAATTTATAAAAACTAAATGAGATCTTTTAGTGATTAAACAAATATTATAGGTTGGCTTTTGGATACTAAAACTTTAAGTCGCCAATTGTAAAAAAATTGAAACTTTTGGCTATTAAACTTTTAGTCGCCACTTGTAAAAAAAAAATTTTGGCTACTAAATTTTTAGTCGTCAATTTTCAAAAAGTGAAATGTTTGGCTATCAAATAATTAGTCGCCAAGCATATATGCTCAATTGGCTACTAAATAATTTAGTCGCTAAAATTAAAAAATATATATATACATATATATATTTAATTATTGTTAAAAAATATATGGCGACTAAAGTTTTAATCACCAATAGGTCACTTTTGGTTACCAAATAGTTAGTTGTCAAACATACAAGCTCAATTGGCTATCAAATAATTTAGTCGCTAAAAGTAAAAAATGTGTATATTTAATTATTGTTAAAAAATATATGGCGACTAAAGTTTTAGTCGCCAATAGGTCATTTTTTGGCTACCAAAAAAATTTTAGTCGCCGATTGTCTTTCTTGACGAGCTATTGGCGACCAAACTGGTGATCAAATATATTAGTTGTCAAAAGTGAAATTTCTTGTAGTATAGTATGGTAGAGTTTTCATTTCAAAACATAATATTTTCGACTTTCAAACCAAATAAGTACATATTATATTTTGGATTTTGTAAAACAAAATAAAAATTAGATTTTGATTGGAGCACTCATAGTATCATCCACAGCAGTACCATTAAAAAGCATTTCCTACCATATCTCAAAGTAAGACTTGTAAAAAAAAAGAAAAGAAATGAAAAAAAACAAAGACTAACAGGAACAACGCTACAACCAAAAGATAATTTATATGAACACCATTAAAATTGCATTCTACCAAAAATCTAATGTATATGAGCACTATTTAAATTCCTAATGCATATCAAACCTGTAATTTTATCAATAAATACAAAAATTGTGTCTTTGTACAAGTATATTCAAGCTATTTCAATAATAAAAGTATACCATAAATGAGAAGAAACATAATGAACAGATAGTAATATTCATTCAAAAAATTATCGTATAAAATATGAATCATACTAAACATTTAATAAATAAATAATAATGCTCAGGCCACATCATAATGAGAAAAAAATTATTGGTTGTTTCTGCATTTCATTTCTAACCATTGTGCTATTGAGGGACACCTCTTCTACTATGATTCAAGATAAGTTTCTCTGGCTTCTTGTCTCTAATTTGCTGTACTATTTTCCTTTATGTCCAATCCAAGAGGGAAAAAAAAACATTTCCTTAGTGTAGCACATATACACACACAAAATCAATAATACAAACAAACACGCGCGCAAATCAATTGAATGAGAAAGGATAGATTTATAGCATACATGGAAAGCATAAAAATATTGAAAATCCAAAAATCACAATAAAAAAAGTAGCAACACTTGATCAACATGATCGTAAAAGGATAATATATAACTTTTAATCGGATAGACTCAATAGTTTAAATTTGAAGATAAACTCAAAGAATTATAGAAAAAAGAATATCAAATACAATCTTCTAAGAAAGGAAGGGGGAGGGAGGAGTTTTCAAAAAAATAAGATAAATGTGTGTGTGTGTGTGTGTGTGTGTTTGCGCACGTGTGGGGGAGGGGGAATCAAATCAATAAAACTCTAATCACAAAAGTAGCAACACTTAATCAGTATGATTGCAAAAGGATAATATATAACTTTCAATCGGATAGACTCGATGGTTTAAATTTGAAGATAAACTCTAAGAATTATGGAAAGAGAAAATCAAATAAAATCTTCTAAGAGAGAAAGAGGGAGGGAGGAGTTTTCAAAAAAATAAGATAAATGTGGGGGAAAAAAAGCAAATCAATAAAACTCTAATAATAAAATATTGAGAGTAAAATATTTCATTTATTTTTTAATAATTAGATTTGGAAGAAAAAAAAATCAATTTCAAATTTAAAGATATATAAAAATAAGATAAATGTGGGGGGAAAAAAAGCGAATCAAATAAAACTCTAATAACAGAAGAATTGAGAGTAAAATATTCTATTTATTTTTTAATAATTAGATTTGGAATCTTAAATTATATTTGATCATATCTTCGAAGAATTGAGTGTGGAATATGTCATTTATTTTTAATATTTAGAATTGAAATAATATATTATTTTATCATGTGTTGTCATGACCCAAACCCGCCCTACGGGTTTAGCATCGTTACCTGCCAATAATCCGTGATTACCAAAGACCTGCTTAACAGTAATAACAATTATACAATAGGAGGGGCCGACGGAAGCTTGTAAATAATAAAATATAATGTCCAAAGAGCTGTGAGGACTTAAATGCACAAACAACTTCTATATATATTTACCGATACACACATAAGTCCAAGTCCATATCCAAACATATATGTCAACACTTAGGTCCAAAACACATCTAAGTACAAAATAAAAGACGTATTGGGGAATTAAATCCCAATGCCAAAACAAATTATGAAACATTCACTTGACTTCATATAGCATTCAAAAAGGGTGGATTTAGATCACCCAAAAAGCCTTGACATAACGGTTTGGAACCTCGCGGTGAGGTACAATAGGTTAGCTTGACAAAACGGAATCAAAAGAATTGAATAGATATAAGTACTGAACTGAATAGGATTGATTGAATAACAGAAGGATATGATTGTAATCGAATTGTGCTTGACTTTGCTTGTTTAGGTCGGATGCTGCTTTTTAGACACATAGTCAGGGAGCCCACTGTGAGTAACAACATTGTAAAGTTATGTTCAATTATAATTATTTTCTGAATAATTAACTGTACAGCTTTCTAAAATGATATTGTTTACGGAATGAATGTTTGTCCCATTTTATCGATGCCGCTAACTTTGCTCTGGTGCTTGACCACCGAGTAAGAAGCAAAAGAATTGAATAGATATAAGTACCGGACTGAATAGGATTGATTGAATAACAGAAGGATATGATTGTAATCGAATTGTGCTTGACTTTGCTTGTTTAGGTCGGATGCTGCTTTTTAGACACATAATCAGGGAGCCCACTGTGAGTAACAACATTGTAAAGTTATGTTCAATTATAATTATTTTCTGAATAATTAACTGTACAGCTTTCTAAAATGATATTGTTTACGGAATGAATGTTTGTCCCATTTTATGAACTGTACTCGTGGCATCCATAACAACTGACTGTTACTGTTAATCTTGCCATGCATGTATCAATTTCCATCTATATCAACAAATCTTACAACTAAACTTATGAGTTTCTTAAACACTCTTGAATTTCTTATGTTTTGAGTACATTACTTCAAATTCATAAGGGTAAAGAGAGGAGTTCTTACCTAGAGTAAACAATTTGAGTTGTCTTCAATGTTTTCCCTAACCCTCTCTTCAATTTCTTCTTCTTCTAATCTTAGTTGAACTCTCAAATGCCTACTCCTCCCTTCTCTCTCTACGTGTGTGTGCAAAGGACTCAACCGAACCCACTATCTTCCCTTATACCAATTAAATGGATAAATAGATGAGTAGGATTTTAATTAATTCAACTAAAGCTAATAAATCATTTCTAATTAAATTAAATTAATCCTTATCACAATATAATCTTAATAACATCAAATTTCATTATATTAGTGTGAATTAGGCTCTAATTCCTACCCAATTTCGTAATTCTAACTTGTTAAAGTTAATGAATCAGACAGGTTTAATTTTCACCCTAACCTATCTGTCCACAATAATACAATTCAAATAATCACATGGGCAATTCAATAATACTTCATAACACATAATTAACAATAAGCATATAATCAACATAATTAATTTGCTTAATTAAGGAGGTGGTCGTCACACGTGCATAGCACGGGTGACATGCTAGTAATAGAAGAATTGAGAGTAAAATATTCCATTTATTTTTTAATAATTAGATTTGATCATATCTTCAAAGAATTGAGAGTGGAATATGTCATTTATTTTTTAATATTTAGATTTGAAATATCTTAAATTAGAGTTGGTCATATTTTGAGTTCTATATGCACATCATTTCAAATTTTACTTTTAAAAAAAAAAATATAAAAAAGTGACTTTTTATTAGAAATTAGCAAAAATGAAAAGAAAAACTTCTTAGACTGCCAAGTAGAAGACATTGTCTCAATTTTAAATGAGAGGCCAAGTTTAAAAGTTTGGAAGCTTTAGAAACTACACTACATTTATATATAGATATAGTATAGATTTAAGACTATATTGAGATAGTTCTCACTGTCTTGCTATGATTTTTCATTTTGTTAAGCATGACTTGTCAAATTAAATATGATCTATATGTAACATTACCTTCCTTTTTTCTTTTTTTTTTTGGGTTAAAATTTCATGTTGATTTCATTGTCCTATATATGTGTATAGATATATGTATTATATCAAAAATGTAACCTGGTATGGCCCTCTATGCAATGGTTGAGATGTGACCGAATCACAAATTATATAATTTGATGGAACCTATCTGATAGAACCTGCTACAACTTTCAGGTCATACATAATTAACAATTTATATTTGAGGTTAGAAAAATGAACTTGTTTCTTTTCAAAATTCAAATTGAAAAAATTGACTTATTTAACTTGGATTGAGCAATGCTATAAATGGTTCGTCCCACTACTCAATCCAAGCTTAATTTGCTAGTTGGTTCGTCAGTTGGCAAATAGATAGATTTGGGCAGATCAAAACAGGTTATGCAATAAAATAACTTAAACCAAACTCACTCATTTAATGAACAAGTTTAAACAAGTTAAATTAAGTTTGATACAAATTAAATCAATCAGCCCAACCCCATCCACTTTGTTGAACAATTTTTTCTAAATAAGATTGCTGGAGGGGGTGATCGAGATGATTGTTGTGGATGGTGTGGAGGAGGTGGTGATGGAGTGGCGTCAATAGAGGTGCTGGTCTAGTAGGTACCCAATTAAATGTTCAACTCATTTAAACTCATTTATATACTTGAACGAATTTAGACTGATTTTTAATTGATGTATGGGTTCACAGCTTCAGATTGAATTTGTTATCCAAAAAAAATAAAATAAAAATAATAATAAAAAAATAAAAATAAAAAATAAAAATAAAAACTCTAAGCTATCAATCCCATAGCATGATTAATAGTTCAGTCTCTCTTTTCTATTCTTTTTCTTAATCATCACAAAATGTATATAGGTTGAAATACCAAATTAACTAAAAAAAGAGGCATACATGAAACATCAATAAGTTTTTGAAAAAACTAAAAAAGAGAGAGTTTACACAATGTTGTTCATTACATCAATAAGCAGATTTATACAAAAGGGCTTAATCAAAACTGCAGTGGCATTATTTTTCATTTTCTATGACCCTGGTCTCCCCAGTTCTGTTTTTTCACCCATATTACTACTCTAGGCTTTAAAACCACAGTTACATCATGAATATTTGAATGACTGCAGAACATTGGGATATTGTCTGCAGAAAAATATCGCGCGCCTGCGCGCGCGCGCGCACACACACAGAGATGATCGGAACTTCATTTCTCATGAATAAGAGGGGTCTGTAAACTGGATACCACATGTTGGGTTTGACATATTCCACTGTCACCTCCTGCATCCAAAATGAGAAAAGCCATAGATGATTAACAATAGTGGCAGCTCCAGGAATCAATGATTAAGTTCTACAAATTCTATAAGGAAATTTTTTCACTCTTATCAATATTATATATAACATTTGTTTTCTATAAATTTTAGTGCATTCATACTGATCTTTTTGGAAAAAAAAAAAAATGTAATTACAAAAATTTCTACAGTTCCTCTCAATGAATTTCCTTACTATGGTTGGAGAAATTTCAAGGGTATTTGGTGATTGGTGGAGTTGACTCACTGAATTTGTTTTTGAACTTAGAGAAATCTAGTCATCTTTGGGACTTGAACAAATATAGAGAGGACCTAGAAAAATTTTAAAGGTCTGATACTCTATGCTAAGTGCAATAAGGTCTTCTTTTTTATTTATTTTTTATTTTTTATTTTTATAAGTTAATAGGGTCAATATTATCCATATAATATATATATATATATATAATTTTTTTCAATGATTTTTGAAATTTTAGTGGCGTCAATTGGCTCACACCAATGTATGTGGTGCGACCTATGGGTGCAACAAACAAATGTATTTTATTTTATTTTTTTTATTGGCACTGGAATGTCCGGATCAAAGTTCGATTAATCCCCAGGAGTGCACAAGCGCTCGGCAAGGAGTTTCCCGCAAGTGCACTAAGCCCCAAGGAATTGTTAGCACCTAAGAGATTTCGGTGGTGTTACACACACCAATTGATATACTAATTAGTGTACCAACATAATTATGACATTGCCATTTAAAAATTACGACCCCACCCATTATACAAACTATAACAATCTAAAGCCTCAAATTATGAAATATCATCCGTTAGTATACTAATTAGTATACCAATTGGTGCATATAGCATTATTCAAGAGGTTTCGATTCTTAAATCTTGGACAGAGCACACTCTCAAAATCCAAGGCCTTGCCACCAAGCCAACCCTTTGGGGTTTGCAACAAACAAATGTATTGGTGCAACCAACAAAGTAATCGTTGGTAATAGACAATATAAATATTTAAAATATTTTTTTAAGCAAATTTTCAAATTTGGCAGATGGGGTCAATTAACCCCATACTCTATAGCCTAGCACCGTCCCTGATTAACAATGAGAATAACTGAATAACTAACTTGCTTAGTTGAGTTGAAATTAGTATTTCTGAATTGGTTCATTTAAAGATTAAATATGAGGTTGCTTCATTGTCAAATATTAAAGCTTCTTTTTCTCGTCCAGATGTGCTTGTGCGTTTCATGTCATGGCTATTTTTATAAAAAAGAGATGCATTTTTCTTGTAAGAAAGTTGAGAACTATCCATACTTTTGACATCTGCCTGAGCTCTCTAAGTCCCACATCACAGCGCCCTCTAGCTAGTTCTTCGGCAACTGCTGCTCGAACAACAGCAGCTCTAACCTCTGCTGTTATATCTCAAATACTGCAATTATAAGTAGGTCATAGACAAATTAGTAGAGGTTACTTTACCTTTATTTTACTAATTCATTCATAGGATGTCCCAAAATGGAAAAATATTTTCTTTGCAAATATTACAAGACCTGGTTAGAGATATTTGATGAGTAGATCCAATATAGGGATATATTGATGAGTAGATCCAATCATCCGACCCATGAAATTAGAGGTCGGATTTGTTAATTATGGATACTTTAAATAAAGAGAAAAGAAAACTTGACTGTAGTATTAGCCATACAGTCAAAACAACTTGAAAAGGCTTTGAGGTTCACACACTCCACAAGGTCAGAGTTAGATCCAATATCAGTGGGTATGTAGTCTTTGCATAATGCAAACTAACCTAATTAGTGATTGTTGATTGTGCTTTAACAAACTATATCCAAAACCTATAGACAAGAGAACGACTTGCCGTACTTCTATTAGGTGTGCACACTTAGGCCATGTTTGTTTGGGCGGACTAGAGTAGGTTGGATTAGTATTCCCATGACTAATAATCCTAAGACTACGAATCTCTTTGGATTGTGTATTCTATCCTATGTTTAGATTGAGTTAGGATTATAAGGAGGGACTAATAGTCCAAACTTTGGCTTAATCCTCCAATTTATATCCCACCCCCCTATGTGGGATTGAATACTCCATCATATGTGGGATATCATATCTGAATGGATTGTTAGTCCGTACTTTAATTGTTTAACCAAACATCGGATTAATAATTTTATTGGACTATTAGTCCAATCCCAAGCTCATGTCCACCCAAACAAACATGGCCTTAAGGTAATAGGTTGAACCTTACCCACTAGAAGAAAATACAAGTATATGAGCTAGCTATGAAGCACCGACACGTCAAAATAGGTGCAATAGCTGTGTTAGATATGTACGGGACAGGGACATGGACGTGGTGGGGACACATATGGGATATGCCACATGACATGTCCATTTTTATAATAATTTTTTCAGGAGACACAACAGGTACAACCAAGGTCTTAATTTAATTTTTTAAAGCTAATTTTGGGGGTTATATTATAATGCTTGGAAGCTGGAAACATGAGAGTTGAATTTTAAAATATAGATAAAGAACTCATACCAAACTATTGACAACGCAATACAGATCTAACCACAAGTGCGAAATTGAGAAACTGGCTTCTAATGATCTTTGGAGCCCAACGTAAAAATATATCTAGTCTCTAGATAATTTACATTTAGTTTTTTTGTTTTTTTATATATATATGTTAAATTAGTGTCGTTTCATTCATTTTAGTTGTTTGTGAATGTAATATTTACATACATAGAAAACAAAAATATATAAAACAGTTATATTTTTTGCGTATCCTCGCCGTGTGACCGTGTCTGTGTTCTGATTTTTTTGAAATTGTAATGTCCCGTGTCCTTGTCCGTGTCCGTATCAGTATCAGTATCCATGCTTCCTAGTGAGCTAGTGTCCAATTGATTTCCAAATATGTATGAAAAGGTGATCAGTGTTTCCTAGTGATCGAGTTTCCAACTGACTTACAAATATATATGAAATTTTTAATGTTCCAATGGCGCTATGAACAACAATACCTTCTCGTAGGAGGATACAAAATACCGCTTTGAATTTCTTCGTCTGTAATAGATGAAGCAAGGCTACAGAGAAAAAATTTATTAGCAAAAGTTACCTGATATTGGGTTCAACACCATGCAAACATTTTTCCTCCTCTATCAAAAATTGAACCAATAACTACATAATTTAACCAACAATAAATAAGCAAGTATAAACCAATAATTACAAAATACAAGTTTGGCAGGAGATTGATGCACCTCTAGCGCCAACACTCTTTTTATAGCACTCAAAAGTGTTAGGTCCCTGTGTTGTCAAATCCGGAGACAAAATCTTGTGTTGATTCAAAACTTTGTTTTTCTGTTTTTGTACTGTCCGCTCGAGCGGAGACTCTTGAGCTCGAGCGTAGATTAGCAGGTCACAGTAGTTTGACAGGGCAAGCACAGATACTGGCGGGTGTGATTTTACGCTCGAGCGGAAACTCCTACGCTCGAGCGCATCTCAGCTTATTCATATGCAGTTTTTGGTCAGTCCGCTCGAGCGGGCTGTTGTGAGCTCGAGCGGAGATCGCGGATCCAGTTCTCTATTTAAAGCTGCTAAGGGTGTTTTTGTGAAGCACGTTTTCCTAGATCTGATCAAAACAAACTAGGGTTGTGTTTAAAGTCTTCTTGGGAGATTTTTGATCTTTTTCCTTGATGTTCTTAAGAGAGTTCTGAACTTATGCATTAAAATTCATACATCAAGGAGGTTGCTTCTTAAGTTTCAAGTGAGTTCTCTTCGGTGGATTCCGAAGATCAAAGCGTAGGATCCAAAAGGCGTTTGAGTCTACGCAGTCGTTAATTCGACGAGTGAAGTTGTGGTGTGGAATCAACTTCAGAATCAATTCCGTGACGAAGGTGTGGTGAAAAGAGTTACAGAAGATTCAGAGACAAATTGACTAGGGTTGGGTAATTTGTATGATTTCTTTGTAATCTTTTCGTTCTTCAGTAGTGGATTGATAGTGGCGGTTCGCCCGTGGTTTTTTATTACAATTGAAGGTTCTTCAATTGTGGTTTTTTCCACGTAAAAAATCGTTTTTGTTGATTTATTGTTTATTCTCAAAAACAAACAAACTAAAATCACTCTCGTAAGTGTTTGATGATTTTAGGTTGAGTGTTTTGAATTTATTGGGTTTTGGAATTAGTTAATCTTGATCTAATCACAAATCACGTAGGATTTTCAAAAAGGACTCTTTTAGACCCGACACACCAAACCTATTGATATGGCAACACACATGATGACAGTAACAAGTGCCACCTCATTCCATGAGGGCATAGTTAACAGTCCAATAAGAATGGATGAGCACGGCACTAATCCATAAAAGGCTATGTTAGAACAAGGAACGAAGTGGTCAAATTGTGTAATATATACCATTCAGAAGCTGCTTGCAACATTCCATTTGAAATCAAACGAGCACCTAAGAGAAGAGCTTCCCATTCCAATCCTGAATCAAGTAAAAAAGGTTTACGATGGTAGTCATAAAAAACTAAGCACAATATATCAGTGACGTGAACATTAGCACTAACCCAGGAAATAGATACATGTTATTTTCTTGATTTACATGACCCACTTTTCCATTCCTTGACAACAAGTATATGATTGGCAAAGGTCAGAGTAATTGGACAACACACTGAGGAAGACAGGTATATAGAAACTATAGAACTGTTGGTTGCATTGGCTACATAATGAGAGAGTAGAGTGAGACCAATTAATTTATTGATACTGTGCAAAAAGACTCCACAACAATTAGCACCAATATAAAGAAATCATACCAAGGTCAACATTTTTGAGATAAATTTTCAAAAAAAAATTTCTCGAGAGAGTTTGGAATTTTTTTTGGTTTGTTTGGCTGTATATTTTGAAAATAATTTTAGAGTTTGGGAGTTTAGGATGATTTGATATTTTGTTGTAGTTGAATAGATGTGTGTGAGAGAAAAAGTGATTGAGAATGAGAGAGGAGAGAGAAATGTGATTGACTGATGTGTAGGAGAGAGAGAGTGATTTTGAAAAAAAAATTCAAAAAATTTGAACCAAACGGGGATAGTGCTTTTATGGCTTTTTGGTCCACTTTCACTCAAACTCTTCTAAAGCCAGCGGAGTTAGCTCGTGGTCAAGTTTGGGATGATTTGATATTTTGTTGTAGTTGAATAGATGTGTGTGAGAGAAAAAGTGATTGAGAATGAGAGAGGAGAGAGAAATGTGATTGACTGATGTGTAGGAGAGAGAGAGTGATTTTGAAAAAAAAATTCAAAAAATTTGAACCAAACAAAATTTTTAAAAAATTTCTCAAAAATTGTATCTTGAGATACAAACCAAACAAGCCCTATATTTTCTCCAGCATGATTGAAAGCATCAACAGCAGTGCATTCAGCTGTTCTAGTTAACATGGAAAGACAATGTTCAATAGAGAAATAGTGCATCCACAAATAAAATACAGATAATTTAGAAGGCTTGAAAGACGAACCATTCACCGTCAGATTTGACATCGCAAAAATGGCAGGTTTAGGGGAATATGACTCTCGCATGGCCTTAAGCACCTGATTTATCAAAGAAGACATACGCTTTACCAATCTCAAAAAGAGGATACACTTTGCCATTGTTGTGCTTAGTGCCTTGCAACTAGACACTAAGTGGAGAATGGTTTTTCAAACATAGCCAGCCATAGTTACTTATCAAGTAATAGGTATTTCAGAACGAGATCTACCTATACAGCAATGGTAATTTAATTATAAAAAAAGACAAAATTGTGCATGAAAGGATTAGTAAATTGAGGAAAAAACACCCACAAAAGTAGAGTAAACAAAGTGTCGTTAAACACAAGAAGATAATTAAAAAAGAACGAGGGTTGATACAGTAACAAAGAATGTAATTGCCATGGATTTAACTGAGGTATTGTTCTATAGAGAGCATTTTGGGAAAATATTCATGTAGTCAATTCCAAGAGGTTGAAATTAGGTCTTTGTTGAGTTGAGCCAAGTGGATTTAACTAATAGTGATGACAGCAAATGACATCTTGATGAGGTATGCTCCTTTATCCTAATAATAAATAATTGTAAGTTTTTAGTAAGAATTGGATTATTTAGCGGAAGTTGGGAAAAAGTAAAATGATAATAGGGTTAATGAAGACCATCTTTACAAGGTATTGCCTACATCTAGGAAACAAGAACAAACAAACTTGAGTTCCCACCGCGCGCCGGGGGGGGGGGGTTGTGGTATTTGATGTATTTTCCCCAACTAATACCATTTATCAACAACTAACCAAATAAATAGTACAGAACAACATGCCTTTCCAAATAAAACTAAGCCAACTTCACTGATTCATTGTGCTTCATTTGAAAGTAATGAAGGACAAAGCAAACTTGCCCACCTGCTCATTTAAGACACCACCAACTCCAGACAAACCAAGAAGTATATAAGGCTTGACTTTTTTAACCTAAACAAAATCCATTCCCTGCAATTAGTTTTTCTAAATTATGAAAGCATACACAAGGTTCTGAAAGATAACAGCAAACATCCTTGAGCCAATTGCACGTACCCAAGAAGCAAGCTAAACAACCGAAGGTTTCTTTTCCACACAATATCAATCTATATCAGCCTTGCATCAACATAGGCTGCCAAAAAACACTCCAGTAAGATTTACCACTTTAACGAGATTTGCTCGCTCCCTAAGTCCCAAACCCTCGATCTCCCAAGGGGCTTTAGCAAATAGTGCAGCTGCTGGATCAACACCCTTCCGTTCTGTTGTAATGAGACCCTACATTTAAACCAGTACTTATCAAAAAAAGATGAACCAAAAGTCAAATGGATGATTCCCTGAAAATGTAAATGAAACGATAAAGTTCAGATTGCCATATTATGAGTTTTCCTTCTCATTTCAATGCAGGTTCATTCCCACAATTCATTCAGTTACATGCAGATAAGTAATTGATTATCATTACTTTGAAAAAAAGGTGAAATTCAGTTGATAACACTAAAAAAAAAAATTTTAAATCTCCTTTACGAATATGTTCAAAATATATGTTCTACACATTTTATTACAAGATAAATACCCAGTAACACATAATGAAGGTTAATACGGTAATTGACATTAAGAACAAAAAAGTTAGAGAGCAAGTAATATCTATAGAGCCACACATCTTTATCAAGTAGGAAAGACACAGGATTTGCTCCAGCTCCTGCCATTCTTGAAACAGCCTTGTGCAGCCATGTTAAAAACACCAAGCCCTGCACTGAAAGACAGAAAAAGAATAAGAAGACGCAACTCACAGCTGATATTACCAACCACCCTAAACCATAAAGAAGTAACACTTAAACCAGGAGTACAGCCATTACAATTGAACTTCATCAGAACCTTCCAGCTCCAACTACAACTATCTTTTGGTTCACAAAGTCAGTCAATGGTAGATCTTGTGCCCTTACAGTTCCAAGTAGTCCTGCCAGTGCAACACTAGCAGTTCCCTATACAACATGATGACAAGTGACAAAAATGTCATTATAATAGAGTCACCCTTAACAATCTTAAAGTACTTTGCCATGGAGAATAGCAGAATACAACACCAAGTATTCACCTGTATGTCATTATTGAACATGCAAAACCTTTTTTGATACCATTGCAGTCTTTCAAAAGCCCACTTCATTTGAAAATCCTCAAACTGATAATATTAGCCAAACATCAAGTAATCAGTATGATATTGGTTACACATCAAACAAGATGTCATATTTCTGAAATAACTAAACCTGCACAATAGCCTTGGGCCATCAGGTGTGAATTGCCTCCATAAATTCATCAACAATTGATAGATACTCCTCTCCTTCCAACCAAGGTTGCCGAAGTCCCAAATCTGTCAAAGTAAAATCACGTGAAATATAAATCCTCACGAAGTTTGTCGGAAAAAATGGGTTTACAAGCAGTTATGTAGTCTACTTACTCTGTTTAAAGACTAGAAAATATGGAGAGTGAAATAGAGTACATTTAGCATAAATGAATGTTAGGAATGGATAAGCATGAATGAACTTCAATATTTAAAGTTGTTGGAAGTCCAACCTAAGGTGTAAGTAATGAAATTTAGCAAGGGAAATCCTACTTCATACAAGTAAATAGTCACTATTTTCAAATCTGAGAGGTCCATGATGTCTTTCTCACAAAATGAGAAAAATATGAAAATAATTGACAAGAAACAATTGTAAACAAGAAAAGATTAGACTAGAAACCTTCGTGATGATGGAATTTAAATGGAAATCAATATTACAACACATGGAGGTATAGCCCTTTTATACAACTCCATTTATTTTATTTTATTTTTTGATAAATAATATACAACTCCATTTGAATGATAATACTTTGGTTGTAATAACTAGACACTCTTGGGCTTTATATGTACACTTATGTACAGTCAGATGACCACATGATTGTTTCCATAATTCCATGGTTTCTATTTCTAGTGCATTATCGTTTCTAGTTTGTTTAGGTAAGGTCATCCCAAAAAACAAAGATATATGTGCAGGTACATATCTAATGAGGTGATTCTTATTTACATCTCTAGTTTTGTTAGACTTTTACTTCAAGTTCTGTTGGATCTAAATCTGAATTCACACCATAAAGAGTACAATTAAATAATTAAATCTTAGGAGTTTTATCCATGTTAAAGTTGATTCTAAGTATTAATTATGATTATCTTTCGAAAGCACCTCTGGAGCTTCAATTAGCACCCTCAACAAAATGAAGTGCTTAATTCTATTAGGATTCAATGTCTTCTAGTTGAATTTAAGTTAAGAGAAATGAAAAATATACGAAGTGCTACATCCACTTCTATATTAGTTTGATTATATAATCTTTTTCAAAAAAAAATTGTATTGTTGCTTTCATTAGCAAGGACTTTAGTAGTTCTGCCAAAACCCATTTCAGAGTCCCTAAACATTCCTACATCATAATTTGTAATATAAAGTCACACTAAGACAGTCAAATATGGCCTAGGACAGGTCGCCTGATGATCAAATTTTAAGTAATTTTCAGGTTCCTAGATCAATCCATATTTTTCTATTGCTTAATAAACAAAAAAGATCCTATGCTATCTTAGTCACTTTGTCTCAAGTACATTTCTCAATTAGGGTAAATTTATTTACATATATTACACAATCAGCGCCAATGAAGCTTTATAGTCTAATTGTCATAGTTCATTTGCATAGTACCCTCAAAAGATGACAACAAATACTTGTCCAGGCTCACAACAACTTCATTTGACAAGAATATTCCACTGAGAAGATTTTTCTAAGTTTCATGGACTTCTCAGAATGATCAGATATGAACATGTATATCTACATCAGCAAAACACTTCTATTGTATAAGGTAGATAATATTATATGTACAAGGGAACAAGCATGTTGCTTAAAACGTGTATATGACACCAAAATAATCACGGATATTGAGAAAGCGGACAACCAATTGAAGGAGATGCATGAAACTTTAATTAGCACAAAGCAACTTCACCTCTCCTCTCTGCATGTGTGAAGAGAAAGAGAGAGATAGAGGCATCCAATATTGCAGAATTCAAGGCCTATTACAGTCTGTAAAAGAGATAATAATCAATTATGTTAAAGAGCAAGAGATTTGATTGAATATATTCAGTCCCAAAAATGCAGCCTTTAAACTTCTATGAAGTATGAAATAATTGAAACAATAAAAAATTAAATAAAGAAAAGGAACCACTGAACATAAAATAAACAGCACAAAGTCAATAGAAAGATGGTCTTCAAGAAGCTTTTGATTGTTGGTACCAACATCAAGCATAACTGGAAGTATCTGACATAGATGAACACAGCTAGATTGGTAAAGAAGAAAGCAGAATAAAAGGGTAAAAAGTTAGTCCAAAACTGGATATATAATATAAGATGATAAATATCATAGTTACTAGTATCTTTGAGATCAGGTGGACGAGAAATTACTGTCAGTTCTCCACGCATCTAACCTTCTATCACATACATATGCACTTTCACCAATATAATATCCACATTGATGAAAAATAGCCAATAGAAATATGTTTTGCAAAGCATGAAAATATAACAACATAACCAACATATAAGCAAGCATAGGTAACCTTCAATACGCATGATACATGCAATAACAATGTGCTATCATCCATATCAAGCATGGTAAGCATCTGTGAGTCAGCCCAGTACTAAATGTGTGTATTTACTTGTCAGTGTGCACAGGTGTTTATGCATTGACACACACTTGTATAACAAATTTATTTTAGTGTACACCTGTTTGTGCTATGCCTACATGAACCTGTACATAATAAAGAGAGATGAGTAGAGCATACTCTCTGTGGATTGATTCCAGCAGCAGCGACATACATATCAAGTTTTCCAATGGGTATTCCAGTTCCCTGGACCCCAAGATCACCCAGACCAAGAATGCGACTACCATCAGTCAGGACAATCATATCAACCTGCAATACAGAAGAAGCCATATACCCATGATATGTCAAGTGCAATGATGAACATAACCTTTAAGCTGCAAGGAGTGCTGAACCAATTTTCATTTCTAAGGGAGCAAATGTGCTCATTTTGTAATTTATATATTCATTATTCACAGCAAACAAAAATGCTACATTAAACACATTTTTTTACCTTGCTTTGTTTACCATCTGATCTGGTACAAGTACAAAGCACTCTTAATGTATCACCAAGAAGTAGGTAAAAGCAATAAAGAGAACAAAACTGTACATTAATGCATTTTAGATTTCCAAAATACCAGATGACCAGGCGGACATCTTCTCTCCTTTATCTTTTGCACTGAAGTACATTCCCCGTGGGCGTCTAAACAACCCTGAATAGTTTTGGCAAACCAATCCTACTGTAGGAGTATATATTATTGGAGCAAAATCTTCAATGTTATCAATAAGGACATGGAGAGAAAAGCAACAGCGATGTGTCATTGCTTCAAATTATTTCTCTCTAGCTGAAGAGAAATTATAATCAATTCTTAAATCACTTGTTGTTTACAAGCTGATAATTGCCACCAAACTTACTCGGTACTATAAAATCTCATTCCTATCATGCAGTCAATTCAAGATCCTCTATTTATTTTTATGAGAGCTCTACCTAAGAGGTGTCCTAACTCTAATAAATTAATAATAAACTTAAACTACAAACACAAATTGCATGGTCACAGACAGCTTTATTTTCATCTGTGTATTTTTCTTTACTTCAGTAATCAATCCAACAATGGTGTGTTCTCGGCACACTTGGATTCAATGGTAAGAGTGACTACCTGATATAAATTAGAAAGAGCACACCTAAGAAAAGTCTAAAACCATACAGCATGCCAAGTTTGAAAACAATCTACTCCTCACCAACCAAGATTAAGCAGCTAGAACTATGCTTAAAATTTTGGACAGTCAGATATATTACTTGATTTGGCTTATCTACACCTTCACTAAAGATTCAAGGTGTACATGTCAAGTGCTATGACTCAGACATCATGCACCAAACATCAACATAATGTATACTCTTCTTCCCACAAAATTACGACCTTAAATTTCATTTCCAGGGTATTTTATTTTTTCATGTTCCATTAGTTAACAATTCATTGTTTACTAAAACCATAGAAAAGAAACCAATTAATATAGATAGAAATAATACTGCATTTACATTTTAAAGATCTATTGCAAGACTCCAGTTGAGATGGAAAAATCTCTTTGCTAGAACTAAAGGAATACAAGACCTTTTCTTGGCACATTAGTTTTTTCAAGACTTCTCTGCTGCGTTGTTCACCTCTATTTTTTCAAATTAATGGTGATCCTTCCTCCATTTAGTAATATATAGATTAATCAATAGTCATTAATAAAAACATTAATTCAACTTATTTATTTTGGAAGAGAGGAATTATAAGCGTTAAATGGTGTGTTTCAAGTTCTACACCTAATAATA
The DNA here is from genome assembly GCF_004153795.1 of Camellia sinensis. Taxonomy (NCBI): domain Eukaryota; kingdom Viridiplantae; phylum Streptophyta; class Magnoliopsida; order Ericales; family Theaceae; genus Camellia; species Camellia sinensis. The sequence continues at coordinate 57,466 of NW_021026160.1, forward strand.
CATTATGAGATCCCAAGGAGACAATGTAAATTCCATCATTGCAGCTACATCAAATATTCTTGGTCCATCGCAAAAAAAGCCCATCAAATTAAGCTTAAGAGCTGAAATCTAGCACTTCCTAGAATGTTTGAATGAAGTACAAGATCATTTTTTCCAACCTAAAAGCAAGATAAACTATAAAAGCCAAAACACATGGAGCAAGAAAAGTGACCTGTTTGGACTCGGAAGCTTTTGCAAACAGCATGATGTCCCCATAGGAATGAGATGTTTGTACAGTTATAGTAACCAATCAAGACTAAGCAACAATCCAAGACCAAACTAGAGATACGTTGTCCTGCAAACCAAACAAGTCAAGTGTTAGTTCAACTTGTTGTAACAGAGTGAGTTAGGTAAATATTTTCGTTAGATATTTTGTAAACATGTGGAGTGTATATAACGTATTGTATCTCCAAGTTGTCAATCTAATGAAAATCATTCAGTTTCAATAACTTCTTCATGTGTAACATTAAGCGAGGTAGCTATAGCATGGCTAGTCTGCATATATCTATCAGGGATGAATTGATAGATTAAAAACTCAATATCCGCAAATAACTTAGAGAGAATGATATATATACTCAAGGCAGCTCAAGTGGCAAATCAAGACAAATCCAAAATGGACTGTGCTGTTAGATAATCATCAAGTTCACAAAAATAGGATTCTTCTTCATATTAGTTCTGTTAAAATTGATGTATATTGATTGATTGATTACAAGATTGATTGATTACAATTCCTATACAATCTATATATAGAAGAAAATGTGGTAGTAGGTGTAGTGGAGGTGATAGTGGGTTAGGTGAAGTGGAGTGTGTGGTGAAGTGGGTGAAGGTAAAGATGGGAAAGGTGATAGTGGGTTAGGTGAAGTGGAGTGTGTGGTGAAGTGGAGGTAGGTGAAGTGGAGTGTGTAGTGGAGTAGGTGAAGGTAAAGATGGGAAATTCTAACAAGTTCTAAGAATCAACCATTGCGGAGCCAAAAACGTCCATTAAACAATTCACCACCAATATCAACCTTCAATTATACATAATGTACACTAATAAACTTGTGTAATACACAAAACTGGATCAAGTAATTTATAGTTACCAAATTACAAATACCATAATGAAAGCAAAAACCACAATAGTTAATTTTTACAAAAATCTAATAAATGACCTCTTGCATCACTAATACTAAAATTCCATAAATGCAAATAAGGTTAAACAATTGATTCCATAAATCATAAATGTTAATATTTCCCTTCACTAAAATTTTGAACAAATTTAGTTCAGATATATCCTTTGAACATAAGGTTTGTTTAGTTAATTTAGTTGAAGAAAACAACACCCACTGTGTTTGTTGACAATTCCTTTTTAATGCCACAAGTTCTCCTCTCTTTTTTTCCCGTTTTTTAAATATAAGCACAAATCCTCTCCTAAACTGTCACATAATGCGTAATCATCTCCTTGGACATTAGGATAATAGTGATGTATAAGGTAGGTAACACGTGAACATCTACAAAAGAATTCAAAGAAAAAAGAAAATGAAAAAGAATAACTAAAATATTAGAAGGAAAAAAAGGGTAACATGATTATATATTAATCTCTATGCTTTATGAAATTAGTTCATATTTTTTAGTGTGCAAGATTGACCTCATTTAAAATAAAATTTTCAAAAAGTCTGAATAATAATTTCAGATTTACAAATTTCCAGTGGGGTCACTTGACCCAACTTTGTTATACATGGCTCCGCCCCTAAGAATCAAGGCAATACACCAACAGCTACTAAAAGAATACAAAAGGGACAAATTTCCCAGATTAAAGACATACAATAGGAAACTATTCCTCCAATTGTAATAAGTTAACATAGTGCACATAGAAGACACGAGGGCTATTGCATGTGCAGTTACACCAATTTTAATAGGTACCATATGCCATTTGTTTGGAACCAAATAACATGAAAAACGTAGACAACACATGAATGAAAAACTTTTTGACATGGATTTATCTTTAATATATATGAGGAACAAAATTTTTGTTTGTTTCCATTGAAATGGCCGAAATGTTGCCATTTCCCAAGACACCGGAACGAAACACTAATGGAATAATAAAATTCTAATGTTTTCATTGAAACGCATCAAAACATAGTGAAACACACCGAAACATAGTGTGATATACAGAAAGAGTAAGTTGTATCTATACAAATTTAGAAATTTACATAAACATTTATTACTGTTGCTTAAGTAAATTTTTAGGCCTTGTTGGAAACTTTTGTTTTATAAAATTGAGTTATTTAACAATACTTAATAATTTTTAGTTCATAGTAACATTAGTTTTTTAATTCTTTTACGTGAATGACTATATGAATCTCAATTTGTTTAATTAATCAATTATTAGGCTTTTATACATTTAGATATATTTCAATTTATATTTTCAAACATTTCTATTTTATCTTTATTTCATAAAATATTTCCGAGATGTTTTTGTTTCTGTACTATTTGAAGCAACACACTGAAACGAAATTTTGATCTTTGTATATATATATATATATTATTCTAAATCCAAAGACCAGGAATCATCAATTTGTTGATTCTTTGAGCACACATGTGAAAAAAAAGGGTAGGCTTCCACACACAAATGCAGTAGACATAATATCACACAAATTCAATTACAATATTTATACGGTGTGTTAAACATCCACTGGTTCTGAATTGCTCAGGGAGATTAAGCATATGAAATACAAAACACGCTAACAATACACAAAAAATTAACAAATTGTATGTAATGTCCCCATTAAATACTTTGATGTGTAAGAATACATTAATATTAAAATATTAACTAAAGCTAACAAGGCGGCAAAGATTAATCAAATAATGTCGATTCACCCTCTGAGCAACATGGTTAGCATTTTCCTACTAATTTTCTAGGGGTAAAACAACAGGAAGATACTCGACCTGTACAATTTAATAAATGACTTCATTCAACTTTTTACAACATACTAGTTATCCAGTAACCAAAATTCAAATTATAATATAGTCAAGGACACATCATATAAATGCATGTACATTTAAGCTGATGAATAATCAGTATTGATGATCTGCGAGAGAGAGTTAGTTATCAAAAGAAAAATAGCAAATTGGGGAATCACTATAACAACCTATATATATGAATTGCCACCTCATACAACATACTACCCAAAAATTTTACAAACAAAAATAGTGGGGGAAGCCATGCTCACTACATTTTCACTATATGCAACTATAGATAAATAAAAAATCACGCAACATACCTCCATGAAATTGTGAAACTATGAACATTCTAAACATAAGCTTTCCCAAAGCTATATTTCCCCTAAACAAAATGAAAGGCCATATGATGCAAGTTAGGTAAAGATATTACAAAAGAAAACACCAAAACGGTTTCAACTCAAGAAAATTCTTACCAGAATTGGTCAAAGTGTACATGGGGATAGCGAACAATCACTGGATGGACAGGATATCTAGGGACAAATGCACCAAGTTGGAAAGAAATGAGAACACTTCCATTTGTTGTGGTTGCCTCGGAAATAAAAGCAGACGAGGAAATCTATCAGAAGAAGCTTTTGTTTGTATTCAAATCCTTGAAAGCACATTTCTGTATCAAATAATCCCTCAGAGATTGATAAAACTTAATACTCTAAATTTTTTTCATACAAAAAATGTAACAACTCCAGGTATACAATTAAAATTGCTTTTAGTTTCCATATTTATTAAACAACTCACAAAAATGAAATTTGGACACCAGATATGCGTATATTTGTTTGTAGAGTTTTAAGTTAGCTCTTACAACAGCAAAAAATTTGTTTAATTTTTCTAAGCATTTGCAAACTACTTACATCATAGCATTTCATTCTCTTTCTTTTTTCTTTTTTTTTTTAACATCACCCTCATTTGACCCTCATTTGACCGGCCAAAAATTCTCCCTTCAACAAGAATTTGTACCAGCTTAATCACTTTCAATCAGACTTTTCCCGATCACTATATAGGCAACGACTTAACAAATACAAAAATATTTTATTAATGATTAGCCCAGAAAACCCAAAAACTAAGGTTTGGTTTTCATAATCAATTTTGAAAGATAATTTTTTAAAAATTTGTTTGGCTGTATATTCGAAAAATAGTTTTCAGAAATTTAAAAATCCAAAACTCATTTAGTTTTTAGAATCTAAAATAATTTTTACAACTCTGTTTGGTTTTGGAGTTGTCAAAAATAATTTTTAAGTTTCAATCCGTATTTTATTATTTTTAGTGAACTTTTTAAGTATTTAATCAAGGTTTTTCAAGTTTCTACATTCACTCAATCTAAATACACCTAAAACGTATAAAATTTACGAAAAAATTTGTTTAAAATATCACTAAATATTAATAAATATACAAATTTAATACATTTTTGTATGTATTTTGTATTTATTAAATTTTTTAAAAGATTTTTTAATTTTTAATTTTTTTTAAGTATATGTAGATTAGATGCATCTAAAAAATAAAAACAAATTAGCCGATATATTAAAAAAATACGAATTAAAAATTTTAAAACTTTTTTTGAAAACTCTAAAACCAAACAAAATTTTAAAAATTATTTACTCATTCCATAATTAATGGTCCTCCAAATTTAAATTTAACATATTTTTTTTCATTATTTTCAAAAATATTTTTTATTAATTGAAAACACAAATTCATTTTATTTTAAATTTTTATATGAATTTGCAAATAACTTGCTCATCCAAAAAAATTCGATTAACTTGAAATTATGATGTAATGCATACTTCAGAGATCCCTCATTCAAAAAATAAAAATAAAAATGAAAATCAATAAGCAAAAAGACATTAAAAACTAGCAATGCTGGAAATCTTTACTATCAATTAGATTGTTTGATTAAGTTTTTTAAAATCTGTAAAAGTAAAAAAATAAAAATGAAAAACACTTATCCTTTTTCATATGATTTTTTGTTTTTAAAATCTGAAAATATTTTTTAAATATTTTTATTTATAAAATTAGTCTATGTTTTGATACCTGGCAATTTGAGTGCTTGTAAAACTGCGGTGGGAATCTCCACAACAGAGCTCATCACTCATCAAAAACGTAGACATCAGGTATGTGAGCTAAGTGGGGCCAATACTTGCCTTTCCCCTTTTCACACTTCCTTGTTAGTTTCCGACTTCCACGGATCCACAATCTCTTAAGTGAGGGAGGCAGCCTTTGCACTGGTAAAGATTTGAGCCTAGGGCAAGCAAAGATAGAAAGTTCTTCAAGAGAGGCGAGGTTTTGAAACAACTTTGAAGACAGCTTCTCCAGATTTCGGAAATTCCCGATCCGAAGATTGAGCAGAGAGGTGGGCAGCAACTTCCCATCTATCGGAAAGCTGGACCCCGCTACACCTTCTTCTTCTTCATCCTCTGCCGCAATATACAGTGATCTAAGAGAGGATAAACTTTCCACGGATCCACAATCTCTTAAGTGAGGGAGGCAGCCTTTGCACTGGTAAAGATTTGAGCCTAGGGCAAGCAAAGATAGAAAGTTATTCAAGAGAGGCGAGGTTTTGAAACAACTTAGAAGATAGCTTCTCCAGATTTCGGAAATCCCAGATTGCAAGATAGATCAGAGAGATGGGCAGCAACTTCCCATCTATCGGAAAGCTGGACCCCGCTACACCTTCTTCTTCTTCATCCTCTGCCACAATATACAGTGATCTAAGAGAGGATAAACTGTGCAAACCAATCTTCTTGAAGTTGTTGTTCCATTGTGAAATATTCATACACAGTGATTGAAGAGAAGTGAGGTAGTTGATGCTCTGCAATCCGTGTGGTAGGGCCTTGAGTTTTTTGCATCCCCTGATCTCCAATTGTGCCAGATTTGTTGCGGAGTGGAACCATCCTTCCGGAATGTACTCCAAATTCTTACACCCATACAAGTACAATTAACTGAGATTCCTGAGATTATTATTATTATTAGGAAGGGCATCTGGCAAGTATTTGAGCCTATCACAATTAATGATCCAAACAGACTCAAGAGATGGACAGGTAATTTCCATCGCCTCCTCTACTACTAGCAGTGCCTCCAACTTTTTACAGCTCCAAATCCCAAGCTCTTTGAGTGTGGGTGGTAGCCCCCCACCTCTACACGATATCAAGCTTGTGAGGGATGGACAATCACGAACATCTAACACTTGAAGATTACTGTCATTAATCTGTGTTAAACACCCGAATAAGGATTGCAGAGTCTCACAATCACGTACCTCGAGTGTTTTCAGCGTGCACGGAAAACCTGTCTCCGGAAAAGAGCTGAGACTCGGACACTTATAGACATACAACTCTCCAAGAAAAGTGAAGCTATGTAGCAGCCGTGGCAGTTTCTCCAGCTTTGTACAATTATCTATTGTTAGATGCTCAAGCCTCCTCACTATGCAGGGGAGTCCCTCTTGTTGCTGCTGCTGCTGCTCATGTTGCCCTTTGTTGTCTTCATCCTCATCTTCTTCAAACAATGAAACAAGCTGGGGGCAGCCTTCAATTTCCAAACGTCGGAATGCAGGGAAACTGTGTTGCACTCTCTCCTCATTCTTCCACAGTGTCTTGAGGTCTTCACAGCTTGTGATCTCCAATGCTTCGAGTTCCATCAGCCCATGAGTGACCCATTTCGGCAAGAGCTCGAGTTTCTTAATCATCCCAATCCTCAAGGAAGTTATTGAACTCGAATGCTTAGACTTTGCATTTGCCGATATCACTTCACAATCAACCATACTCCTCATCTCAAGGACCGCTTGAAGGCTTGTTAGAGGAACATCTTTCATAGCTATCGAGGTGAGTGACAGGAGGCTAATGCTGGAACCTTCAACTAAGAATTCCGGGCACTTTGAAATTTGTAGATTAGTCAAACAAGTTAGATCCTTGGGCATCATTCCGCAAAGTTTGGGGCAGTCCCTAATCTCTAGATTATTCAAACAAGGTAGATCAGTAGGCAACATTTTAAGAAGTTTGGGACATTTTATTATGGAGAGAGAATTGACACGAGTGAATGGTTGAACTTCTTTGTGATCTCCAAAAGTATACCAATCCTCCCATTCTGGCATATTCCCAAAGCTTAGAGTCTCCAGTAATGAAAAAGGTTGAACACCACCTTGCCCGTAGAACTCACAACCAACATGCTTTAATGAACTCATACCTGTAATGTAAAGCTTTTTAAGGGAGGGTAGTTGTCCGAGTGGTGGCAAGGATGCACAATTTCCACAATTATCTAAACTTATGTCAGCCATATTGGAGAATAGAGGATCTCCTATCCAAGTCGGAAATCCTGTACCGAGGTAGCCTTTGATATGGAGCTCTTTTAAATTCTTGTGAGGTTGTAGCATGTCAAACACTTCTGTTTCAACTCTTCCATCTCGTGAATCATCTGAGTTAACATTCCATTCCAATGATAACACATCTAACGCATTCTTATCATTCAAATTCGCCTCCCTTGCAACTAATGGAACCACCACGTTCTGTAACCCAGATAGACAAAGCTTCCCCCGAAGATAAATTAAGTTCCCCAACTCTCTTAACTGATGCCCATTGTTTTTAGTAACAACGAAATTGGACAGTGTTTGAAGACTAACCAACTTACCTATTCCCAGTGGCATTTCTTTTAAGGAACGTGCATTTGTAGTATCGAGATGACGTAGGTCAATTAGGCTTCCCAAGTCTGTTGGCAACTTTTTCAGTTTTGCACATTCTCTTAACATCAATGTTTGTAGATTGTAAAGAGAGCCTAATGATTCAGGTAATTCTTCAACGTTGGTGTTGGATAGGTTAAGATACCGCAGATGTTTCAAATCTCCAACTGAATTTGGAACTTCTGTGATGTAATAGCTACTCATATTGAGCACCCTCAAGCGTCTTAGCTTCGGCAATAGATTAAGGGAAACATTGCTTGCCAAATGACATTTCCAAATATATAGTGCATTAAATGGTAAGAAGGTCCGTAAATATATGGCTTTGTCAAAGATCTCAAATTTTTTCATACCCTCATATTGCTCCTGCATATAAGATGAATGTCGAGCTTTCTTTATATTCTTGCACTGCTTCGGATATTTCAATATATCCTCCAATCTAAAACAAGTTTCTCTTGCAACTACTTGAGCCAAATCATTGATGAGGTCATGCATCACAAATTTAGAGCTTTTACCGGTACTTGATGGTTGGAAAAAAGACCTTGACAACAATTCCCGAAAGTACTCACCTCCTACATCTTCCATTTGTTTCTCTCTTTTTTGCAGAATGAAACCCTCTGCCATCCACAACAAGACTATCTCCTCTTCCTCGAATTCATAGTCGTTGGGTATTATTGAGCAGTGTGCAAAACACTGCTTCAAATGTGAAGGGAGATGATGGTAACTTAATCTCAAAGCTGGAAGGATGTCACTTTCTTCGTGTGATAAATCCCATATTTTACTACACAATACATCTACCCATTCCTCATCTCGTTCTTTGCAACGTAAAAGGCCACTAAGTGTCTTAGCAGCCAAAGGCAAACCTTTGCATTTCTCCACAATTTTCTTACCTATTGATACCAAATTTGGATTTGCATCAATACTTCTATTCTCAAAGGCATGTTGTGCAAACAATGACCAACAATCTTCATCTGATAGGATCTCAATGTCATGAAGTTCAACAGTTGCCATCATTCTTGCAACGTCTCTGCTGCGTGTAGTCACCACGACTTTACTCCCTTGAGCTCCATCATTGAAAGGGCTGCTCAGATCATTCCAGTCATTGTATTTTTTGTTCCAGACATCATCTAAAACAATTAAGAACTTCTTTCCGGCCAAAGCCTGCTTTAGTTGAACTTGAGCTTGATCCAAGTTATTAAAACTACATGTCTGGGAAGTGACTGAATCATAAATTGCTTTTGTTATTTTCATAATGTCAAACTCATCTGACACACAAACCCAGGCTTTCAGATCGAAATGCTTCTTCACGGTTTCATCGTTGTATACCATCTGAGCTAGGGTGGTCTTGCCGATCCCACCCATACCCACAATGGGAATTACGTCAACTTTGTTACGACTTGATTCACCCCCACCTACGAGCAACTCAATTATCTTTCTTTGATCCTTTTCTCTTCCATAAACGCGAGGTTCTTTTAATAACGACGTAGACTCTGGTCTTTGCCAAGTCTTAGTAGGTGTGGTGGTTCCAACAATCTTAACCAAATTAAGTTTCGAACATTGTTCAAAACTAGTGCGTAATCTGGTAGTGATCTCCTCAATCTTGGACCTCATTTTGAAATTAAACATAACATGTCCTGGCTTGAAATTAGGGATGGGATTCCATACCTTGCTGGAACTAGCTTGGGGCAGCTTTGCCTTGAGACTCTGTCGCAAAGCTTCGGTGGCGAACTCATCCACGACATCATCCAAATCATATGCCAGATCTTGGAGATCATCGAGCCACAAGTTCACGGCTCGATCTGTCATTTGCTTCTCCTCCGCGTCAATCAAAAGAGCTTCAATTTGAGACAGCATATTGGTCCAATTGGTGAGCTGGGCACCAATACCTTCAAAGGTGGGTAATTTGGAGGAGGCAAAAGAGGTCATCTTCTCAAACAGCAATTTGACGAAGGCAGAGAGAAAGATCTCTGCTATAGGCATTGTTTTTTATTACAGAAGGAAAACAAAAAACCAACGGATCAGAAGCAAAGCAAAGAGGTTGTCAACTTTTTTTCAATGAAAAAAGTTTTAGCAGTTTCAAAAATGGCTATATTTTTGTGGTGAGAAGAAGAAATTATTGAGTGCTGAGCCGAGAAGAAGTCAAAAGTGGAGTCTCCTTTCAATGGCCCCTTGTCCCTCTGCGAAAACAACATATAAATTAAAAATAAAAATAAAATACTCAAAATAAAAGAACCCAAATATTATATTATTGTTAGTAGAAAGAACTCAAACATTATATTATTGAGTGCTGAGAATAAAGTCAAAAATGGCGTCTTCTTTTACGACAATGCTACGTAACTCAAATTTTGTGGCTCAAAAGTGGCTCAAATGGCCAAAACGACGTCGTTTTGAGTACAGAACAACATAAAAATGGCCAAAACGACGTCGTTTTGGCCATTTGAGTCACTTTTGAGCCATAAAATTTAAGGTACGAGACATTTTCCCTTCTTTTATTGGCTCTCGGCCCCTCTGGGAAAACAACATATAAATAAATTAAAAATATAAAAGAACCCAAGTCGGTAGATCCCAATTATTTTTTAATATATTTTAAAATGAATTCATATATCTATCATGATTTTTCTCAGTTGGTAGAGAGTGGCTTTAGACGTTTTTCAATCTTTACCCACTAATATGGGGTTTTGGTTAATACATTTTTAATTTTGTTTGAATTTAAAATGGAAAAATATTATGAGTAAACTAAAAGGACTAAAGTAAAATTTAAAATTAATTGTAAAGACCATCAGTATAATATATTCATTATATTATTGGTCTTTATAATTTGTTTTGAATTTTATTTTGATTTTTCTAATTTTGCACTTAATTTTTTCTGTTTCAATTGTTAACAACATTTGATGGAGGGACCATCTTGTAACAAAATTTAAAATGTAAAGATCAAAATGTTCAAATTAAAATTACGGTAACTGAAATGACACTTCACTTAAATTACAGAGACCAATGATTTAATTTACAATTTAGTTAAAAAAAATTTCTCTCTTTTGTAAGAGATAATTGGACAAGTATTCTAACATGAATAATAAGGGTGGGCATGGTCTGGATTGGACCGGATTAGAGTAAAACCAGGACCAATCCGTTATCTACGGATCCTGAAAAATTAGAATCAATCCAATCCGTTTAAATCGTGGAACCAATCCGAACCAATCCATTTAAATATGGATTGGATCGGTTTAGGACCACATATTTATATAATTAAATAACAAAAATACATATATAACACTTTATTTTATAAAAATATAAATATAGCATCATATTAGTTTCACAATAGTAACATGTGTTTTCATAATAACGATAAACTGTTCTAGAATTTAAACAATCATAAAGAAACTAGTTCCCCCATAAGTATTTAGACCATTACAAATTAACACTAAAAACTAGCAAACAAAAGTAATAAAAGAAGATACTATGCAAGTTTAGGTTTGGATTTAAGTTTTATATGAAATAAGAGAAGATACTATGCAGGAGGGTGTATAATAAAAATATAGACTATTTGTATACGGTCCGGATCGGTTCCAATTCGGAACCAAGGGATTCAATCCGGAACCAATCCGTGAACTACGAATTTTTTAATTTTTCAATCTGGAACCGAATTACGGATTCAAAAAAATCAATCTAAACCTATTGAATTAGACTGGACTGGATCGGATTACGGATTTCAC